>ABLG01000886.1:0-20411 GCA_000172435.1 Meloidogyne hapla | reverse complement strand
AAAAAAGTATAAATAAATTAATGACAAATTAATTTTTTTATTTTAAAAAACTTTTTTAGTATAAAATAAATTGATTAATATTTTATATTTATTTTTAATTTTGCTAAAAATAATTAAAACAGTCAATCAAAATTCTAACAAAAAGAAAAAAAGAAAAATAAATATTATTTAAAATTTAAAAAAATCTAAATTTATTTTTAAATCATTTCTCAAAATAATTTTAAAAAAATATAAAATTTCATAAAAAATCTAAAAACGAATTTATTTAAAAAATTAAATATTAACAAACAAATGTCAGACTTAAACTTTCTAAAAAAGAATTCATCATCCGAAAATAAAATTTAAAAAAATTTGTGGAAGGAAAAACGAAGAAAGTGATTTTTGCCTCAATTTTAAGTTATCTTTTTTCTTCTCTATTAATCGCATTTGTCATTTATTCCCCAAAAAATATTCCAAACAAAAAAGTAAAAAAATTTATAAATCATTAAATCTTTTAATGCGATGAAAGAAATTAGGGGAGCGGAAATGGTAAAAGGGAATGTAATTTAATTAATAAAAATAGGAAAAAATAAATTATTTTTTGGGGAAGAAAAAATTGTTTTAATTTTTTAAAATTTAAATTATGAAAAAATTAAACAAAAAAATGTTTTTTAAAAAAAATTAAAAAAATATTTCTTTAGACTCAAATTAGCCGTAAAAATGACTGACGAGAGCGTTACATTAATTTGAACGTTTCAATGAAAAGGTGGTTGGTATTAGGGACGTTGATATATATAAATATTTAAAATGAAAGAAAAAAAAAGAAAAAAATGCCAGTAAAAGAAAAATCAATAAAAATGTGGAAAAAGAATGTTTGTTTGTTGGAATAAAAAAATATTTGTTTGGGGGTAATCGAGAATATAAAAAGAGAAAAGATGCTAAATATAGGCCATAAAACGATTAAAAAATAGACAAAAATAAATTAAATTATTTAAATTAATTATTTAAAATTATTTTAAAATATTAACATGAAAAAAAATTAAAAAGAATTTAGAAAAGAAAATAAATAAGAAAAAAAGCAATTGAGAAAAAAAATATTTTTAAAAACAAACAAATCTTTTTTTTTACTTCAAAATACTTGTTAATACTTCGTTTTATTTGTTTAAAAATTATTAAAAAATTTTTTATATAAATTACCAGTAAATAAAAATAATAATAAAATTTAAAAAAAATTAAATAAAAACGGAAGTGGACTAGTTGAGAGCAAATGAAAAAATTTAAAGGAAAAATTTTAAAAGTCCAAAAGCTCAAAAAAATACTTCCATTTACAATATTTAAAAGTTTGCTAAAAAGAAATATGATCCAACAAAAATATGAATTAAACAAAAGAAAAAAGCTTTTAAAAGCAAAGTAAATAAATAAAAATAATTTTTAACAAAATATTTAAAATAAAAATAATTCGTTGGGAGTTTGTGTGGGGGAGAGGGAAGTAAATAAAAATTGAAATTAGAAAAAAGAAAGTATTTATTTAAATAAATATAATTAAATAAACGAAAAATAATTTTAAATAAAATAAAGAGAAAATGTTGATTTAAAATATTTTAATAGAAAATTAAAAAAAAAAGAAAATTAATTTTAAAAAATCTAAAAAGAATTTTTTCATGTTCTTAAAAAAAGAAAAGTAAATATTTATTTTGATTCTTAATAAAATTCTTTTAATTAAAATTTTTAAAAGAAAAAATTAAAACAAAAGCTTATGTTAGAAAAAATAAGAATTACAGCGTATTAATTGAAAACTTTAATTAAATAAAAAGAAATCAGGATTGTTAGAAAATAAAAAAATTTAAATCAATTCAGATCAGTTTGAGGATTTTATTGTTAATTTTTTTTTATAAATTAGTATATGATTAGATAAATATAAAAAAATTTATTTAACAAATGGCAAAATAAATAGAAAATTAAAAATTAAAAAATAAACCAACCTTCCCAAAACATTTCCTTTAATTGTTGAGATGAATTATTTGAATTATTATTAGAACATTCACCATTTGTATTATCATTTTGTAAAAGTGTTCTTCTCCACATATTTTATTTTGTTGTTGATAATAATTTAAATTAATTAATTTACATTAAAAGAATATATATTTACACTAAAATAAATTTAAAATAAAATAAAAAATACGTAAAATAAAAAGAAAAAAATGTAAAGAAAAGAGTAAATATATTAAGGATTTATTTAAATAATGTTTTTAGTAAAAATTAAATAAAAAAAATTTTAGAAGAATTTGTAGTTTTGGAACAATTTTAAATAATTATATAAAGTAATACCAACAAATTCGTGTCAGGCTAAAACACGGTCCGGACAAAACACGTTCCGACAAAACACGGTCTGGACAAAATACGGTCTGGACAAAATACGGTCCGACCAAAATACCGTCCAATAAAATTTTTTTTATTTTTATAAAAAAAACATTACCCCAACAAATTGTAAAATGTCTTTGCCAAAAAAAGATTAATTTACCCCAAAAAAATATCTGACAAAAACGACTTATGGAAAGGTAAATGTGTTATAAAGAGAATAAATAATCGATATATTGTCTTTATTTAAAAGGTTGATGACTTTGACTTTTGTTTCTAAGAATTTTGAGGAAATGGAAACTTTTGTGATTTGTTTGTTTAATTATAAAAGTTTAAATTTAAATACCACAAAATTATTTAAATGTAAAACCGGACAATTCAGTCCCGCCATTTTATCTTCGTTTATTAAATTTTAAAAACGGTAGCCGAACGAATCATTCGTTACTGAGGCTCACCGCCTTCTAAACTGCTCCATTAAATGGAAAAATAATTTAAATTTTTCAAATTTTTGGATTTTGTTTCATTTAAAAAATTTTTTAGAGTCTTAGGCTGAATATACAAATTATTTTAATTTTGCTTTTACACAAATTAATAATTCTGTAAATTCCTTGAAAATTCTTTTTATTGATTTTTTTAAATCTAAACTCAAATATTTATTTTCAGATTAATTATGGGTTCTCTTCAATTTATTAAAGAAAATAACAAAATACGAGGGCGTTCAAATGAATATGAAAATAATTATCAAGGACTTAAATTTATGCCTGATTCTGATGGAAATACTCGATTTATGAGTAGTGATGGTTCAATCAAAATTAGAGTTTGTCTTTTTTTATTTAAAATATTTTTAAAACTTTAAAAATTAAAATAAAATTTTGTTTAAACAATTCTTTTAAAAATTTTAATTTAGAGTAAATCTGGTAGTTTTTTTGATGATGATAATGGAAATAACAACAAAGAATTACGCCGTTCTTCTCGTGTAAGAGTTGGCCGTCCAATATCACAGTCTTATGAATTTTTGAATATTCGAAGCCGTATAATTCGAAAATCTGGCAAAATACTTGATTTTAGTAATAGCTCTCCTGCTTTTACAAATTCAAATAAAGAAGATTCTATGGATTTATTTGAAAAGAAAGATGATTCAACGATTTCAAATGGACGGGAAGGAGAAGAAAAGACTAATGGTGATATTCAAAAAGAAATAAATCAAAAAGTAATTAAATTAATTATTAAAATATTAATAATATTAGACTCAAAAACGTCAGATTGATACTGGTATGGAAGACTCTGATAATGAACGTGAGATTTCTACTGCTCCAATGCCATCTTCGGGTAGCAATGAAGAAAATAGAGATTTGGTTTGTTTTAAAAAATTTCTTTAATTTAAAAATTTATTTTAAGAGTAAATTATCAGCAAACAATGAAGAATTAATTCAAAATCCAAAAGAAACTTCTAATGTTGACGAGACTTCGATTGTTTTCAACAAGTCTACAAGCTCACAGAGAGGTGGAAAGAAAGAACGTCGTCGATATTTGGAAGGTGAATATATTGCAGAGAAAATACTTGATGAACGTGGAGGTGGAAAGGGAAAGGAATATTTGGTTTGGTTATTTATTATTTAAAAAAATATTAAGATAAATATAACATGACATCGGTGTATTCTAACCTCTGACCTTTTTATTTAAAACACGGAATAAATCCAGAAATGCCTTTCCAAAATTTTATTTTAATTTATTGTTTTACTTTTTATTAATTTAAGATAAAATGGTCTGGTTTTTCTGATCAAACTTGGGAGTGGGCTAGTCAATTTCAGCAATTTACTAAACTTATTGATGAATTTAATGAAGTTAAAAAGAATAGAATGAAGAATTTAAATAATAAAGGAGAATCTACTGAAAAGGTTAAAAAGACAAAAAAACGTCCAAGAAAATCACAAAATTTTTATTACGTGACGGATGATGAAGATCAGGTTAGATTTTTATTTTCTAAAATAATATTTATTTAAATTAATTTTAGCCAAAACGTGCAAAAATCGAAAAGTCTGTTTCTAAGAAATTAAATTCATCTTTTATTCAAAAAGAAGAAAAACAACAAAATAATGAAAAATCAAAAGATAATCACAATTTGACTATTACCACTAATGACAATCCACCTTCAAGACGTAGAACTAGAAGTGAAGGAAAATCAATTATTAAAAATAATAAGAAAGAAGATTTGAATAATAAACTTGAAAAAGAAAAGAAAATTGAAGAAAATTTACAAAAAACTCCAGAACAATCAAAAGATAAAAAATCTTTGCCAAAAATTGTTGAACGAAAAAAAAGGACTGTTAGACGACGTGGACCTTCTTTAAATATTTCTTCTAAAAATTCTGAAGGTAGAGATGTTGAAGTACCTGAAGTTGTTCCAGAGACGAATGGATTGGCTAATAATGCAAAATTACAAATTTCCGGGACTCCTTCAATTCCTGATGAAAATAGTGGAGATGAGGGAACACAAACAGTTTTAAAGCGAACTACAAGTTTGTTTTGTATTTTTTCCAATTGTTTTATCTAAATTTTATTTTTATATTCTTTTTCAATAATTAGACTAATTCCATATTTTTACAAATAATTATTTTTAAACAAAATAAATTTAATTGAATTATTAATTAATTAAAATATATTTTTATTTATTTAGATTTTGCTGTTACGTGTGGTGCTATGCCATTAAGTATTATTCGTATGCGTGTTGAATATGGAAAGGAACCGGAGTTGTTAGTTAAATATCAAGGAGAGCAATTTGCTGATGAATGGGTTCCTCTTAGTATTTTTAGTCAATATGCTCATCAAGTAAAAAAAAATATTTTTTTTAATTATTTTATTTTTTAATTTTATAGAATTTAATCAATCAATTTATCTTCAAGTTTTTGTTTAAAGTCTGCAATATGCTTCGTGAGAGAGGTATTGAAATGTTAGATGTTGCTACTTGAGAATTAAATATATTTTTAAATTTTGGGGTTTATTTTTAAAAATTATAAATTAATTATGGGTCAATAATTTGATATCAAATTTTTTTTTTGATTTTTTTCCCATTAATTGGACATTACAATTTTTAATTAAAAAGTATTTCTAATATTTAAAATAATACTCTGATTATTTGGATTTTTTTTAAATTAAAATATTTTTGTAATGCCCATTTTTTATTTTTGTTTACCTTTAAAAATTCCTTATATTTTGACCTTCATCGCAATTTTTGTGTTATAAACACATTTATTTAAAAACATTCGTGGAATGCTTTTTTTGTTTCAAATATTTTTCCTATTTATTTTTTAGACAATTGTACGAGTAAATTATTTTCTTTTTATTTTTTTTTGTAAATAAATAGCTTTATTTTGCTATAAATATTTTATTAAATTGATTTAAAATATTTTAATTTATTAAATTTAGTTTTTTATATTTAATTGTCTAAATGTTAACTGGCGATGCTCAAGACATTCTCGGGGCAACTTCTATGTCAAGAAGACAACAATCTTCAACACTACCTAATTTTAATTTAACAAATGTTGACAAAAAGGTTAGATTATTTTAATTGTAAAGGTTGGCTGAAAGTAACTTTATTAAGTTTTCCTTTGCTCAAATGCAATTTACATTTATACTTTTAATTTTTTTCGTTTAATTAAGTTCTTTAAATTTTTAAAATTTCCTTATTAATTTATATTCTATTTTAGACAATTAAAAAACCTGATCAAGTCAAAAGACCTGCAGGGATGCATCGTGAATTATTTAATTTATTTGTTCATCAGGGAAAAGATAATAATAAAGGTTTGTATTTTTTATATTAAATTATTTTTAAAATTTTTAGAAAAAATTGAATCGTTAGCACCAACAAATACAAAACATGGTTATTCTGTTGTTAAAGCTGATGTTTTTAATTTTTTTAGAATTTAATATTTTAATTTTTAGTTAGGCAAACGTATTGTTCGTAAATGGAGTTGGAGGCCTTTTTTGAATGAGGCTAGAGAAGATGGATTACAACTTTTTCATTGGGAGAGAGAAGACTTGATTGGACAGCCATATCAATTTGCTCGTTTTAATAAAGTAAAACTTTTCTAAATTAAATTCTCTATTTTTATTTATTAATTAAGCAATTGGACCTAGTCACATTTACTGACGTAGAATATGATGAACATTTGGATGATGAACGCTGGACTAAAGAAGAAACAATTCATTTACTTGATTTATGCCATAGATTTGACCTTCGGTTTATTTTATTTATTTTTTATTTCTGAATTTATTAAATATAGTTGGCCAATTGTTGAAGATCGTTTTGACCGTGAACGTTTCAAAAATCGAAAAAGTATTGAAGATTTGAAGGAACGTTATTATGGAATTGTTAATGAATTAAATGCTTCACGAAATACACAATCTGAACCTCTGGCATATGATGCTGAACATGAGAGAAGAAGAAAGGAACAATTAATCAAGTTATGGAACAGAACAGAAGAACAGGTATAGAAAAAAATTAAAAATTTTATTAAATTGTAAGAATAAAATTAAATGCTCCAAGTGGGTTCGAACCTGGCCTTTTCATATACTGAAAGCATACCGATCCCACTTAACCACAACCAAAACACATTGAATTTTATTAATGTTTATTTTAGATTAAGGAAGAAGAAGAACTTAAAGAAGCAGTAAGAAAAATTGAAGCAAAACGTAAAGAGCGTGAAAAGAAGGCCCATGATTTACAACGTTTGATTAATGCAACCGCTGAGAGAATATCTGTCTCCCCTGATAGGTTTTTATTTTTCTAATTTTCAGAACAAAAATTTTTTAAAGTTCAACATGTGGTTCTCCTTCTGTCGCTAGTGGTAGCTCGGCCAGTCGTGCGGCACACCGACGATCTCTCAAACGGCTTAGGACACAAGCTTCGTTGACCTCCGGTCAACTAATGCCTGTATTTATTTTTAATAAAATTTTTTAAAAAATAAAATTTATTTTAGTCTGAACCACATATTCGTTGGCTTGAATATAGACAACCTGGTCCTCATTTGAGAACACAGGAAATGAAATTGCCTAGCAACACGGGTATTATAAATCGAAAACTTTTTCTAAAATATTAATTTTTAGCACAAAGAAAACTTAATAATATTGGAATGGTTGTTACTTCACTACAAATTGGTTAATAAAATATAACTTTATTCTAACAAAGTTTTATTTTAAAGTATCAATTGGTTTGGAATATCCACCCGCAACAGAAGAAATTGTTAAACTTTACAATGATTTTCGTTCAAATATTGTTCTTTTACAAGAACTTAAAACAGCAGTTTATAATACAGAACAAGAACTTGATCAATTGGCACATCGTTTGAAATCAGAAAAAAATATTGTAAATAAATTTTCTGAAATTTTTTAAAAATTTAATTTTTAAGGAACTCCCAATTGAGTCAAGACTTCGAGTTAGCGAAGCATTTTATGAAGAACTTTCTAGAAATCCAGCTAGTTTATTAAATGAAATAAATTCAATAGAAGGGGATGGAAAAACTTTAGGAAAAGGAGGAAAGGGAGGTAAACAACAAAAACAAATACCAAAACTAGCACCAGTAACTTCTCGTCGTATTACAAAAATGATTGAAACAAATCCAATTTCTATGACGCAGGTATATAAAATAAATGTTTAAAAATATATTTAAGACACGGAAAAAACGTACTGCAATTACTGCTGAAGGAACTTCAACAAGATTATCAAACCAATAGTTTTTGGTAAAAACAATATTTTGTTTTTGATTATTTTTTAAAATTTTCCTTATCACTACATATGATTGTTTTAAAACAATAAAATCTTTATAAGAAAGCTTGAAAGTATTCCTAGCTTTTAGGGGAGGTCAATATTTAACATCAAAATATTTTTGAAGATTACATATTTACAGGGGACATGACCGTTGTTAACTAGAGTATTAGGATTTATTTTTAAAACAAAAATTCTTTTTTCTTCACTTTAACTGAAAATTTTAAAAACAAAAAATGAGAAAGTATAGTTGATGGTGGTGGATTTACGAGAAAATAATATTGTGCGACAATTCTATCCATTTTCGACCTACTCCTCAACCAATATGTTTAAATCGTTTTTGGTGTTTTAAATGCCAAGAAAAAAATAAACACGAAAAACGAGGAAGAAACTTCAAAAAATAAAAAAACTTTTCACGCATTCCTCATAGCATAAAATTTTGCATTTGTAGGCAATTATTGCCCGCTTCCATAATTTTTGTTGTTGGCAGTATTTGTGTTGCTACCACTATTTGTAGCACCACATCGATGCCCACCGACTGCTAACATTTCAGACGCTTCGGAATTAATATATGGTGAAGATGTTGTAATTGGGACATTTTGTGTAACAGAACAACATCCTGTTATTCCATTCGAATTTACAATCGGGCCGAGAGAATAGGACCTTAAGATATCCAAATTAATAGAAAATTTTAATCTGAATGTGTAGTTTCGTCACATGCGGAATCGTTAAAGTTTTAAACTTTCCGGAACAAGGATTTAACTGATTCTAGGTTCTGTCACAAAAAATTCAAAAAACAAACATATTTTGCGTTGCCTGCAACAGTTGCTCCAAATTAAGCGTTGAACTAGCGACCGACAAGGGTGGCGGTGTTAATGACTTTTGTGTGTTTTGCGAAGGAAAGTGTTGCTGTTGTTGAATTGGTGAAGAACCAGTTGAAAGTGAACTACTATTTTCTTTATCTCCACCACCCTTTGTGACAAATCCATTTTGAAAAATAGAATTTTCACTTGGAGTAGAGGTAAATGCATTCATCATATCAGCTTGATCTTTTGTGTGTTTTGCACGAAGTTGTGCTAAAAATTATTTTCTAAAAATTGTAATTTAAAATAAACCTTTCATTGAAGCAATTTCAGCTTTTGAATCGTTTAATGCACGAAACAAATCTTGCTTTAATCTATTCTCAGCTGAGAGCGTTTGTTCTAACAAAAAATTCTTTTGGCGAAGCGCTTCAATTTGTGTGCTCTAAAAATATAAATTAACAAAAATACGTTTTTTCAAAAAAAAACCTCTTCATTTCTAAATGTAGTTAATCGGCGTATTTCCTCTTCAAGTTTTGTACAAAATTCATCTTTATTTTTCATTTCGCGTTTCAAATGTTTCAGTTCCTTGTCCATATTAATTAACTTTTGTTTATGTTGTTCACCATTTTCTTGACTATAAAAAAGATAAAAGATTGCTAAATTAAATTTATAATAAAAACAATTAAAAAACTAATTCCATAAGGGATAGAACCTTCTCCACATTAAATCTAATAACACCCTAAATGCTAGACAAGAGTTTGAAATAAAAACAAACGTATTCCGATTAGAATGATCCACTGCAGCATTTAATTGTTGTTGTTTTGCAAGTCGTTCATTTGCTAATTCTCTCTCAATTTCCAATTTCTTTAATTGTAAATCACCAACACGTTTTTCCAAAGCTTGAATATTTGTTTTGAAATGCTCATTTTGCTTGTTTAGTTGACGGCCTTTTTGTTCCAATTGTTCTAATTTTTGTTTATGTTCTCTCTCATATTGACGCCATTCACATCGAGTAGATTGTTCTTGTTGTTGGGCAGATGCAAGTTGCGAACGTAAGTCATTCTCACCATGCCGAGATATTTTAAGCTCGTTTCTAAGCTTTTCCATTGATTGTTCCAAACTTCAAAAAAAAAAGAAATTTTTTAAATGTAAAATTCCCAAACATTTGTTTTTGCTTCAATAAATGTTTCAATTCACTCATTTTCATTGCATTATCACGTATTTGTTCACCACTTTCTGTTAAAGCCAAATCATTTCCAATCAAAAAAGAAATTCCACTACTCCCAGCACTTGGTGTAATAGACAAATCACCATTTGCATAAGAAATTGAACAAGACGAATTTGTAGGAGTTTTAGCTGTAGATGAACTTTGTTGGTGTTGTTCATTTATTGTTGTTGTAGAATTAGAGGAAAGGGTAGAAAGACCTCTTGGTCTTCGACCACGCCGTTTTCCACTTTGAAGTACATTCGAATCTAAGAATGAATTTAAATCTAAAATTTACAAAAAAACCTAAATTGATTGTTTGGTAATAATTAGAATCTCTTTCCCAATCATCCTCTTCAGCAATATTTGAACCATCACCACTAGATGAAATAATATCATCTTGCCCACCAACAGAATTTGAATTTCCTCTCAATTTAGACATCAATCTTTCAATTGTTTGTTGCATAGAAGGCGTTAAACTGCTAAAAATATATCCAATTGTAGATAACACAAAAAGGCAACAAAGTCGAAAAGCATTGATAAATAATTTCCGAACTTAAATAAAAAAATTTAATAATTAATTTGAGAAATATTTCTTAATTTCCTGTAGAAATTAAAGGAAATCAAAAACTAAATTAAGAAATTTTCAGTAAACAAAAAGAAATAAAAAATAACTAAAAGGCCTCGAACCCTCCTAGCTTTAGGTATGAACATAGAACGAAACCACTAAACCACATGGGAACAGCCAAAAGAATTCAATTATTTCCACAAATATCAAAGGAAAACATTTAACCAAAGAAATAATCCCACTATCACATATATTAATTAAAAACTAACCTTTGTTAGTTACACTACAACTACTATTCATTACAGCATTATCAGCACAGCGCCATGACTTTCCTGTATTGGCAACGCCATTTCTTTTTAAAGTTCCATTTTGTTGTTTTGTTTGTTTGGACAGCCGTTGTTGTTTCTTTGGTAAATTACCCATAATTGAGTTAGGTGTTGCAGTTGAAGTGTTTTGTGGTAACTAAATTGAAAGTGCAAATAGTAGTTAAATTATAGAAAATATTAAAAATATTTATTATGGAAAAACAAACTTAAATTAAGAGAAAGATAATAATGAAATCAAAAATAGAAAGATTATTCGAATTTAACCTTAATAAAAACCCAGTAATTAAGCCAACTCCAAATATATCTAACTTTTTGTGTCCTATGCCATGGTCTAAAACTTATTATCAGCCCGTCATGACAAATGACACTCAAGAACAGGAATGAAAATTATCTATATCCTAATAAATGTTAATTTTCATTTTAAATAAAAGTTAATCACCGTCAGTCATGAACTGGCTAAAGTATTCAATTATAAAGAACAAAAATATATTTTAAATTTACCGAAGAAAACGATGAGGTAATGCCAGAAGCTGATGTATTTAAAGGTGCTGCACAAATTGCAGCAAATTGAGTTGATGAATTTGAAGATAAACGGGGTGGTGTTGCCTGAGGACCATCCAGTCCATTCAAAAATTCAGTTGTAGCAAATCCGCTATTTGAATCAAACTCTGAATATAAATAAAAATTAAGTTAAAAAATTTAATTTCCAAAATAAACCGAAAGCTTCTTGTTGTTCAATGGAGAAATGGCTTCTTGAAGAAATAAAATGTTTTCGACTTTCAAATGAAGCAGGTAGAGCGTCTGCCAAAATTCTCTCGTAAAATTCGTTTTGTCTACGAACTTCTTCACGGCGAATTCTCATTCTCCAATTACTAAAAAAATAATAAAATTATTAAACAGACTAATAATAGAGCTCTCATATATTAAAACACATTTCCAAAGACTAGTGATTAAGAAACTTGTATGAAAGAAAAAAAACTTAAAAATGTTCAAAATTATTAAATTAAAATAGATATATTAAATTAATGTTTAATTTTAGCTATATACAAAGCAGTGAATTCTTTTTAATTGATTAATTATGAAATTTCTTACATGGTTACCAATCACATGATTTTTCCTCTATAAGGGAAAGGCAAGAGTGCAATGTCCTCTTTTCTTCGATTTTTTTTATTAATTTTTTAATAGATGCGCGAAATCCCAAAATTTATAGTAAGAGAGAGTGTTAAAGAAAAAACTTATGACCCCTTCGATTTTATAGTGAAAATATAATTAAAATTATTTAAAGTTTTATTATAAAACCTAAAAAA
The DNA here is from genome assembly GCA_000172435.1 of Meloidogyne hapla. Classification (NCBI taxonomy): domain Eukaryota; kingdom Metazoa; phylum Nematoda; class Chromadorea; order Rhabditida; family Meloidogynidae; genus Meloidogyne; species Meloidogyne hapla. The sequence goes on along the minus strand of ABLG01000886.1, from coordinate 8,102 downwards.
CGATTTGACTCGAAATCCTAATGTAACAACTGGAAAACCAATGCAATGTGCTGCAAACGGTCTGTAAAGTTCGAGACGAGGTGATGAAGTAGATGATGCTGATGAAGGTGATCCTACAGAAACACTATCTGAAAAAGAAAAAATAAATAAAACTTATAGTTAGAAATAAGGAATATTGGAACTAAAATAACTTTTTTTTTAAATAAGATAGAATTCGGCTGGATAAGAGCACTAACTAAAACACTAATTTATACTGGGTTGAAGCAATTAAAACTTAAACTGAAACTTAAGTGATGAACAAGAAAAAATAATTTGTTCTAAGATTGCACAGAAAATCTCATAAAGTAAGCAAAAAGTAGTGAAGTAAAATTAATGAACCTGCTGTCGAAGGAAAGAGTCCAGCAGTCACCCAAGATGTTCTTGTTAAATACCATGTTGCGTTGTCGAAGCGGTATCGAACTGAGTACTCAAATATAATGAAGAGGGCCCAAAGAAATATCGAAGGCAAACATACGCCTCTATCAGCTATTAATAAAAAATAAAAATTTGGAAAAGCTGAGTTTAAAAATAAATTTAGAAAAATATATTCGGATTGTTAGTAAAAAACCTTAATAGAAACCCACGAAAAGAGAAAGGTAGTTTTAATAGAAAATATTAAAAAATAAAATAATTTCATACATGCTTGGTAAACAAATTGAACCCAAACATAAGTGCTAGCAAGAAAAATCAACACTTGTATTGGGATAAATAAATAGCAGACGAGATCGGATGTAGCAGTGACGCAAACAAAGAAAACGGAAAAAGCCTTAAAGAATAATTTTATGTAAAACCATTAAAAGGATTAAAACAAAAATTAAATTAAAAAAAAAAGACAAGTCTGGTCATTATTATTAAAAAAGGGTTATTTCTAATTTATTTTGTTAAATAAAAATACAAACTGAGTACTGAAGAGAAGATGAAAAGGCGTGAATACGAAAAGATTCATAAAGATGGCGGACCAAAAGCCAAAGTGGCCAGAGCAATTCAAAACGAAAACCAATGAGAAAGTCGAGTGTAATACATCCGACCCACATCAGAAAAAACTTTAAGTAGACGAGGTTGTAAGCATTAAAGAATCTGAAAAGCAAACTATACGGAAATAAGTTTTATAAAAAATTATTTAAAAAAAATAAAAAATGTTAAAAGGAATAGAACCTACGCCATTAAAAGTTTTAGTCTGGAACGATCCCATTAAACCACAAGGAATTTGGAAAAACAAATTAATATAAAAATAAATACACAAGTGTCTTTTCTTTTTAGAACTAGGGAATGATTTTAATTTCAAGAAATAATTGAAATACAAAATAAGAAAATAACATCCAAGGTAAAAGTTCGAGAAAGACAATTTACAAAAATATTTGAACCAAAATACTAGAAAATCCAGTGAAAAGAAGTTACTAATTTCAAAAAAATGTTTGAAAAATTTATGTCTTAATAATATACAAAAATTTAAAAAACCTTGAAAAATAAACTGATTCTCCAATTCGACCACCACGTCCTTTAGCTGTACGCCGAAATTTTGGCGGTGCGTCTACTGCACGATAACGTTTCATTATTTTGTAAATATTTAAATATTATTCTAACAAAAATATATTAAAAGGAAAATAAAGAGTATTTTTTGTTGTTGTCGTTCTAATTGATGAGTCTAAAATTTAAAAAAATTTTTAAATTTAAATAATAAAAAATTGAGAATTATTTTGAGAGGAAAGTAGAAGTGTAAAAATTATGGAAAAATAATTTTAAAAAATTTAAAACAATAAGCTAATTTTTATAAGAAAAAGTAATAAAAATATTTACATATCACTCAAATAAAAATGTTACAAATAAAAATAAATAAAAAATAATTTAAAACTATTTTTAGATCAAAAAGAAATTTTTAAATAAATTTTTACGGTTTAATAGTAAAAAGAAACTAGTGGGTTAAGGAATAGCAGAAAAAGGGGGTAAAATATAAGGGGGAATAGAAATAAAATTTAGAGAAAAGAGCGCACACAAAAGCACACAACAAACAAAGAATCGATCTTTTCGGAGAGTTCTTTCCACAAAAGTATTTTTAGTTTATTTGGAAGAAAAAAATGGATAAAGGATCTCTCTCCCAAATATTTTGAATATATTTATTTTAATGTTTTGGAAGCAGATGCTTTTTTGTGTGGTTTTTGTAGATGGCACTTATATAAAATTGATGATGAAAATAATGGGAAGTCTCTTTTTATTATAGAAATGCTTGAGACAAATGAAGGAATTTAAAGAAAATAAGCGGAATTAGAAGAAAATATTTTGAAAAAAATTAAAGATAAATTTTTATTTCCATACAAAAATAATTAAAATTAATATTTAATGAAAATAGAGGAAATAAAATTAGATATTAGAAGGCTGACTCAAAAATTGCTTAAAATATGGGTACAGCCCGAAAACAGCCCGGGGCGTGTCCCTTAAAATATTTCGAAAAAAAACTTAAAATTAAATTTAAATTAATGAAATTTAATTTTATAAAATATATACAGGTATTTTGCTATTTATTCTATAGAAAGTAAAGAAGGTATAAATGGAAATATTAAAAAGAAAAAGTGCTAAATTTTAATTTTTAGCGAAACCATTGAATGAAAAATTACAAATACGTAAATAGATTCGAGTTTAAACGTCAAAAATTTATATATATTATTTTATTTTAACGAACATATCAGTATATGTAAAATAATGGTACTAAAATCTAGGAGGCATTACTAAAATGTGAATGGCCATTATTATAATTTTTGATTCAGCCCGATGAACCGGGTCGAATGACATACAGATCACCCTTATCTGTTACATAACTACTTGGCATTTTATTTAAAAAAAGAAAATGAATTCATTTATAATGAGAGAAGATAGATTTAAAAAATATTCATAAAATTATAAACAATTAAAGAAATAAAATATAATAATTATATACACAATCTACTCGAATAGTTTCTCGTAAAATCAATCTTTTTGATTATAAATTTTGTCTATTGTTTGTTAGTAGATCGATGAAGTAAAATATAAAAAGAGGGAAAAGCATGTCCTCAACAGACTTCACACGTACAAACCTCACATAAAACTTCATTTATTTCACCATTCTCTCTCTCCGCTTTTATATATTTTATTTCTTCAGACAATTTCCCCATTTTTACATTCTTGTCTTGCTGTGGAGGATGAAAGAGGCAAGTCACTGCCAGAGGCAATATTTGGGACTAGCTGGCCAAGAAACAAACAGTAGTTGTTGTCCACTTTACTCTCTATAAAGATAGAGGGCATGTGCTTTAACAGACAGCCGTCAAAGAAAGAGAATTCATTCTCGGTTGGGCCATATACTATACACAGCTAGATATCCCTTTATGAGGCTTCTCACAAATATAATTTGGGGGAAAATAGCTTACTTTTTCCCATCTTTATGTTTGAGCTTGCTTCGAGCATATTATTACTCTCCCTATTCTTCTTCCTGTAACATTTTCAAACAAATTTTTGCTCTAACACTCGTATGAAAAATAAATGCCTGACCTAAATCTAACGACTACTCACCTTTCAAACATGCATTGGTAAGTAAATTCGCGCCTGGAAAATAAAAATGAATAAAAAAATATATGTGAAGGAAAAAAGTCAAGTGCATGAGAATTGTAAATTAAAAAAGAATTAGGAATAAAGTAGTTGAAAAAAAGTTTTAAAAAATAATGAAATTTTATAAAGAAAAAAGCTTAAAATCTAATAAAATTCTCGACTGAAATAAAAATGCTGAAAACTGTTGTCAACCGTCTTTAGCAAAAGACACAACAATCAAAGAGAGAAAGCGCAAAACGGAGAGGTAGAGAATGAAAAATCGATAGAAAAGACATAACGCCAAATAAATAAATAATTTTTATTTTCAGCAGAAATTTAAATGTGCTTAACTTGAAGTGTTTTACTGTAGGATTTTAGCCAGTTTTTACATATTTTAAATTTTAAAAACGTTTCGAGAACGTATTCTGCCTTCTATCTTCTGTTTATGTGAAAAGAAAATCTGCAAAATAATAAAATTAATTTTAAAAAAATATTATTTTGTTGGATTATCTTTTAGAAATAATAAATTAATTTAATTAATTTCAAAAAAGAAACAAAAAACAAGTTCACATGCCGTACAACGTAACGCATGACTCTTACAGTCATTTATGTCACAAATTTTTTTTTCTTCTTTTTGGTTACCAAGGAAAAAATTGTCAGATGAATTTTTTTTGTTATTTTTTAAAAATATTTTAATTGTTTATTTAAAATGTTTAAAATATAAGAGTTATAATTTTAAAAAGTATTTTTATTGAATTTCTAATGAAGAATTTATAAAAATATTTTAAAATCTCCATTTAAATAAAAATGAGTGAAAATAATTCAAAAACTAATTATCAACCTCAAAATGAACAACAACCAAAAGAATTATTATGGCCACCTAATGGTTATGTATTTGAACAAGAATCTTTATTGCCAGCTTATTGTAAACCAAAAATTTGTCCATTAAAATCTGTTACATTGGAAAAATTAGAAAAAATGCAAGAAGAGGCAAATCGTCGCTTGAGGGAATTGGAGGAAAAAGAAAAACAAGAAAATGACAAAAATGATGATAAAAATGTTTGTGTTGAATTCTTTTTTAAAAGTTAAAAAAGAGATTTGGGGTTTTTAAAAGTTCTTCCAATTGAAAGAAAAACAACAAAAAATCCTAAAATTTTTGGATATTTTCTTTAAATTTTATTAAAAAAATATTTTAAATTTATTTAGAATGAAGAATCAAATACTAAAAAAGCAGATATTTGGAGGGCAGATGAAGAAGAAGAAGAAGATTTATTAAGAGAAAATCAAGGAACAATTAATTAAATCAAATAAAAATTATTTATAAATGATTAATTAATTAAATATTTAAAATAAAAGTTTTTTTTCTTTATAATTTGATAGAAAAAATAATTCTAATCAAAAATTAATTTTTAATTAATCTAAAAATATAACTAAAATAATATTTATATATTTAATTATTGTGTATTAGTTGCTCTCCTATTAGATGAAGAAATAGTTGCCGACTGTTGTTCTGAACGTATCCGATATGCTTTAAATGCAAGACAAATGCTAACGATTAAAATAGCACCTCCAACACAAATTGCTGTTAACTTTTGATTGTCTTCCTATAAATTAAAATAAAAAAACTGTTAAACTATTAAAACAAATTACAAAAGCAAAAAAAAAAATTTAAAAATTACAAAACAGACAAGTAAAATAATTAAACAATCAGAATTTACAAAATAAAATAAATAAAATAAAAATCAACAAAAAATAACAAAATATTAAAATAAATATATTTAAATTATACAATAGCATCAGTTAGCCTCTCCTTGAAATGTTCATAAAAATGTTCCAAAGCAGTTGGTGGTTCAGGTACTCGATGTCCTCTTTGTTCTTTAAATTTATGCATTGCAAAGGAGACAACACCATTAACATCCTTTGCTACCTCGTTATAACGAAAAAATTTTCCTCTGTGAAATCTACAAAGAAATTATAAAATAAATTTTTTTTAAATTTGTCACAATCGATTAAAAATAAAAACTTAAAATAAAATTGTTGGGCATTGACTTTCATCAATTCTGAAACGTTCTGTAACATCATCACTTACAGAAGTGTCTACTTTTCCAACATTTATGAGACCACGAAGTCTAAAATATTTAAATAAAATAAATATATTTAATTAATTACTTATGAGCAACTGTTTCAAACATTGGTAAAAAAGAATTACAATCAGATTCTTCAGAATCATAAAACATTACAAGCCATTGGAGAGCTCCTTCTGGAGGTGAATGAGAATGTGTTTTCCATTCAAAATTATCATCATTTAATTCCCTTTTTTTAATTAAAAGAAAATATTTTTATTTAACACTTTAATGAATTGTACAAAAATATTCAGTTATTTTATAAAATATTCAAAATTTACCAAGTAGCAACTTCATCGTGTGCCCTTAACCAACGTAAAACTTTTACAGAATCTTTAAAATCTCCATCATAAAGTATAGGACTGCTACGTCTGTAATATACCAATGCAGGGAATGTATTTATTCCACATTCACGAGCTACTCTTCTATCATCAGTTTTTACAACCTTTTTTTATTTAAATGATTTTATATTTATCAAAATTTACCTCAATATATCCAGTAGCCTTTAAATAATTTTAAATAAAAATTAAATAATATTTTTTTAAATTACCTCAATATCATCATCAATCTCTTCAATTTCTGAAAGAGCAATAAAACATTCTGGACATTTTAATTTACCATCATCTTTTTTTAATTAAATAATTTTTAATTAAATTAAAAACCTTACAAAAAAATATAACAAGATTTTTAGAAGTATCTCTTAAAATTTCATCAATTTGTTCTTCATCTACATCTTCTATAGAAAATTCATTTTGTTGTTGTTCTGTTTGGGAAAGGGGAGGAGAAGATTGTTGGCGATTATTTTGCTTTTAAAAAACAAAAATATTTTAATTTAAAAATAAAGTATTTTTAAATATTTTAAATTAAAATATTTTATTTAAGAAAAATAATAGAGTTTACAAAATATATAAATATTTCTGAAATTAAATATTTAATTAATAATTTTACTTTTTGTAAATTATTTGTTTTTATTTGTTTTGTATTAATTTCTTGTGCAGGTATTGGATCTTCTGCTGCTGTAGTTTTGTAATGATTTTTAATTTTTTTAGAATTAACAAAAAATATTAATAAAAGAAATAATAATGAAAAATTAAATAAAAACATTAAAATATAATTATTTTTTCTATTTAAATTAAATTAAATAATTTATATTTTTAAAAGAATTATTTCAAAAAAATTTTAATTAATTTTGTAAAAATTAAATTTTAATAATAATAATATTTTAAACAAAAATATTTAAATAAATATTTTTTTTTTAAATTTTATTTAAACAAATAATTGATTAGTAAATTGAGAAGCAATCAAAGCAATCAAAAACATAAAAGATTTAAAAATATATTTATTTCAAAATAGACATAAGTTTTTCTTTTTTTTTCCATAAGATTAGCCACGGCTGCTAAATAAAATAAAAATAAAAAAAATATTGATTTATTATTTTTAATTTTTATTTTAAACAGTTGTAGATTAGAAAAGAATTATTTTAAATTAAAAAATAAAAATAAATTTTTTTAATGTTAAAAGATTATTTAAATATAAAAATATATCTGAAAAATAATCAAAAATACCTTACAAAGAAAAGAAGGAAAAGTGATTTATCTAAAAAAAGAATATATTAAATAATTTAATAATTATATTTTTAATTTAAAAATAAATGTTTTCATAATTTTTTATTTTAATTATTTTTTAAAGTTCTTATTTAATTTTTAATTAAAATAATATTAACAAAATTATTATAAATATTTTTTTAATTTAAATTTCTAAATTTTCTTTTCTCTCTTTTTTTAAAAAAAGTTAAAATAACAAAAACTATATTTTAAAATAAAAAGTATTTCATATCTTGTCAATAGCAACGAATTTCTTTAAAAAAATAAAAAGGGCAATAAGTAAAAAAATTTTAAAGTGGAGAGAAAGGTAAAAAATCGAAAAACTTTTTACTTTTTTTTAAATTTATTTACTTTTTTTCTTTCTTTTTTATTTCCGTTCACCTTTATGTTAAATTATAAATTTTCTTTTAACCACAAACAAAAAATATTTATTTAAATTTAATTAATAATTAATTAATAAAAGAAATACATATAATATTATTGATACAAATTTATTATTTTAAAATTCTAATAATTTTACTAAATTTTCAATTTTAATTAAAGTAATTAAAATAAAATTTAATTATTAAACTAATTAATAATTCTCTTTTTATTTTATTAAAATAAATCGAATTAATTTTCTAAATAAAAAATATTTACTCTCCTAATTAAAATAAAATTAAGAGAAATTAAATAAATTAAAAATTAAAAAAATATTTTTCTTAAAAATCTTTAAATTATTTAGATGATTAATTAATGTTTTTAATTAAATTTAAATTAAATATATTTAAATGTATTATCA
>ABLG01000888.1:0-33059 GCA_000172435.1 Meloidogyne hapla | reverse complement strand
TTTGAGAATCTGAATAAAATTTAATCTTTTTTGATTGATGAGATGCCATAGGGAAATGGAGTGAAATTGAGGAAGGAAGAAAGTCTGACCATTACGAGTCTTCAAAGAAGGAAAAAAATGGGGGGTACAAACTTCAATATTACCGTTTTGTCATTTTATATTTCTATTAAGCTTTTTTTAATTTTAGAATTTTTTAATTTACTAGAAACTTTTATTCAAAAATGTCTGGACGAGGCAAAGGTGGAAAAGCAAAATCTGGAGGAAAGGCAAAGTCGCGCTCATCGCGTGCCGGACTTCAATTTCCTGTTGGTCGTCTTCATCGTTTACTTCGCAAAGGTTTTTTGTTTTTAATTTAAATATTTTTGAATTAATTTATTTAATTAAAGGTCATTATGCTGAACGTGTCGGTGCTGGTGCTCCTGTTTATTTGGCTGCCGTTCTTGAATATTTAGCCGCTGAAGTTCTTGAATTGGCTGGAAATGCTGCTCGTGACAATAAGAAAACTCGAATAAATCCACGACATTTACAGTTGGCTGTGCGTAACGATGAAGAATTAAATAAGGTTATTTATTAACTAATTGTAACCAGTTCTTATCATTTACAAATTTTGGGACAGGCTAAAAATTTAACAGAAAAAAAAAACATTTTTTCTTCAACTACTTAAAAATTGTTTTCAGTTACTTTCTGGTGTGACAATTGCACAAGGTGGTGTTCTTCCAAACATTCACGCTGTTTTGTTGCCAAAGAAGACACATGAAGGTTCTGCCTAAATTTATTTTGTTGTCTCGTAAATTTATTGAAAGGATGTAAAACAAAGTTTTGTTTGGGAATTTTATCTTTTGTTAAATTATTCGACTTTTCTTTTACTTTTCAATTATTTTACATATTTTCTTTAAATATTTTACTTGGCTTTTCTTTTAATGATAAAAAATTTGGGTATTATTTTAATTTATTTTATATTTTTTGGTTTTTTCTAAACCTTTTAATTTAAAAATATATTCTAATATTTTTATTTAAATTTTCTTTAATTGTTTGATGTCTGACGAAATTCAAAAAGCAATCCAACTTTTAGAAAATGAATATAAAGTTAGGAAGGAAGCTTTTGACAAATGGAGAGGTTTTTTAGATTTTTAAATTATTTGACCAAAAATATTTTGATTTGAATTTATATTATGTTTGGGTTGATTCAATTTAAATATAAGTTTAAAAAGTCGGAAGATTTGGGTTCTCAGATTTTTCATTTGAATTTGTTTGAAATATTTTTATTAAAAAATTTTGTCACCTATAATAATTCTCAGGTTGTAAATTTATATTTAGATTCCAACTCTAATGATAATTTTAATGTATATTAACAATTTTTAGAAGATCACGCTGCATTGTCGGACCATGAAGAATTTGGTATTTATGTTGATCAATTTCGTAGTTGGGAACGTACAGTTTTAGAGAATATGAATAAATTAAAAACAGCTTTAAATCAAAGTAAATCTATTGCAAAACCATCAGAATTGCCAACTGTTGATTTGGACACTCAATTAGAAAAGTAAAAATAAATATAAAATTATTTCTTTTAAAAATAATTTTAGTGCTTTAAAAGAAGTTACTTTGCCTCAATTTGTACTTGCTTTTATGACAATGGCACAAAAAGACCCTTCTTTTTTGAAAAAAGCTTTTGAGGTTTTTTGGGAATTCTAAATTTATATATTTTTTTAATTTTCAGGTAGTAATCGAAGAAAGTAGAAGTACTGGCTTTTCAAATCCAATTTTGCCACAAAATACAGTTATTTCAAGGTTTTTCTATAATTTATTATAAAAAGTTTGGTCATTTTTGTCTTTTTGTATACACCAATTCTTTATGAGAACTGTTATTCAAATTTAAAATTACACAGGACGGGTTTTATAACTGTCCAAAATATATTTGCAATTCAATAAACGAAAATTTTGAATTTTAGAACTTTAAAAACTTTTTAATCTAAATATATACTACTATACAATTCCATTCCTTTCGTCATTTCAATTAACTATTCTTAAAGAGTCTTTAAATAAAATATATTTTAGTCGATCAGCACCTTCTTTTGGTGGTTATCATCAATCATCTCCATTAGCTTCAGCTAGCGTTCCAACTCATTCATCAAATAATTCTGGAATATATCTTCCACCAACATCCCAACAACCGCAACTAGTGGTTCTTTCTTCTGCTCGTTATGGAATGGGTGGAACACCACCAACAAGTTCTTTGGCAACAAGTGGATATAGTAATAATACACAAATGGCTAACTACGGATTACTTCCAGAAGGTAAAATCTGAGTTAATATTATCATTCTTAAACAAAAACATCTTAACACAACCCCCGAAAAAGTGAGCGGTTCTTAAACCCGCTTCAATTACTTCAGAAACCAATATTTTAAATTTTAAGGATGGCGAGTTGATCCTGCAATACGCAAACAACAGAAAACTTCTTCGCCAAAAAGAGAATATAGATCACCCATTAATTTGCCGTTCAAAGACTTTAGTCAAAGTTAAATAGAATACACCAAACATTACATAAACTTTGAATAAATTATATGATTTTTAAAAACTTCTTTTTTGATTATGTTTTTTGTCTTTTTTACTTTCTTTATATTCTGATTTTATTTAATTTTAAGATGAATTTTAAAAGTAATTTATTTCTTTCTTCTATTATGTCAACTCCATATTTAGATGATTCAACTATAAACACAATTAATGCTTTTAAATCTGTCCTACTAATTATACTATTTTTTGGAACATTTTTGGCAGCAACGGTCATTTCTAATATTCTTTTTTTAATTTAAAAAATTTCAGTCATTTCTTTTAATTAAAAAATATATTATGGGAGAAGATGGCAACAATCATCCCTCACATTTTGCAAGAAAAATTATTTCGTTTATCTCCTGTTTTGGTGGTGGTGTTTTCTTAGCAACTTGTTTACTTGATTTATTGCCTGACTCAATCAATGGAATTAGAAGTGCAGAGAAAAGACTTGGACATCAACTAAAATTTCCTTTGCCAGCATTTTGTGTTTCGCTTGGTTTCTTGATTGTTTTAATTTTAGAACAAGTTTGTTTTTTATCAAACTTTTTATTTTAATAATTTTAGGCAATTGTCTATGCTAATAAACGTAATTGGCTAATCAGTTCTGGTATTGGACGTCCTTCCCGACATGAAGATGACCTTGGTATTCTATCTTCAAACAGAAGAACTAATCCTAATGATAATTTGGAAAATACTCATCTTTTAGAAGATGATCAAAATGAATTGGAATTAAATGAAGATCACTCTATATTTAGAATTCTTTTAATGGTTTTTGCTCTTTCGTTACATGCTGTTTTTGAAGGACTTTCTGTTGGAATGATGACAGATGTTAATTTATTATTACAGGTTTTTAAATATTTTGAAATTATATTTTGTTGATATACATATGTAAATAATTTATAAAATAACCTTCAAAATTTTTTTAAAGATTTTCTTTGCACTACTTATCCACAAAACAATTGTTGGATTTAGTCTTGGCCTTCGTTTGGTTCAATCTCGTCTTCATTCTTCAACTGTTGTTCTATGTTGTGCTCTATTTTCCTCACAAGTTTGTATTGGCGGATTTACTGGAATGGCTGTTTTAGAAATTTTAAGTGGAAGTCCATTAATTTTTCTCATCTCAGGGATTTTACAGGTTTTTTTAAATTGGCAAGGTTTTTTTAATATTTAATTTTTAGGCAGCTGCTTGTGGAACTTTTCTCTATGTAACAGCATTTGAAATTCTTCCACATGAGTTAAATAATGATTCTAATATTCCTCAAAAAATGTTATCTCTTGTTTTAGGTTTTGCTTTAATTTCTATTTTTATAGCTTTATTTCCTGATGCTGATTCTTGAATTTATCTTTTTATTATTTTTGTTTTTGACCTTTTTGTATTCTAAGCTTCTCATTTTTATATTAAAATTATCAAGAAAATATGATCATTCCAAAACTTCGCCACACAAGCCCCATTCGTTGGGGTGTACCCTCCAAAACATTTATTTTAATTTTATTAGTTTGGAGGCTATGTTACAGCTTTATTGACAATGTTTTAAATTTTAATTTTCTCCTTTTTAAGACCTAATTCTCGTAATTCCAATCTCTCCAATATAAACTTGCCATTATTTTTACATTCCTTACCTCCGGGTATATTCTCTTTAATATTTATTTAGTGCCTTAAAATATTTTTGTAAACAAGTGCTTTTTATATTTTCTAATACAATATTAAATATTAAAAAATGATTTTTGTTATTTGATGTTAATTTTCATAAAAAATATTTTTGAATTAATTCCTTTTCCATTATTAAATTTTTAATTTTTTAAGCTGTTTTTAATAGTGACTGTTAAATACCAAAAAATTTTCTAAATGATTTAAATCATTTTTATTGCGTTTAACTATACTTACCTATTTTCAGATATTGCAATCTTTTATTAAATCGATTTATTTAAATGTTTCAGAAAATTAAATGGGATTTTATTTAACAATTTATTTTGTTCTAATTATTCTTGCTGTACAATTGTTTAGGTTAAATTTTTTAAATATATTCTGATTTTATATTTATAGATATCCCAGCACACTTTTTGCTTGGTTTTTTTGTCGATTTTTTAATTGTCGATTCGCTAAAATTAATGGGATTGGATGGTTTTGTGTCGGTCAACTTAAATTTCTCTTCCACAATGGACTCAGTCTTGAACTGGAAAATTTTAGAGTTGATAAAATTTTTGACTGGCGTCGATGGAGATGGCCAACTCTAAATTTACATGCTTTTATAAAAAGTTTTCGAATTGGTGAATTGAAGACAGCAAAGGATGGTGGCATTCAAAATATTGATTTTAATAACGAGTTAATTGAATATGTATGTTTTAATTACTTTTTATTATTTGAAACGTTTATTTGTTAGACTTTAATGGATTCCTCAAAGACTAATCCAGTACACCGAAAAGTTCGAGTCCTTTTAGTCCCTTTATTTGATTTATTCTTTAGTTTAAATTTTTGAGTTCTTAATTCATATAAAATAAGAGTTGTTTTCAATCTTTTTAATTTCATTCAAAATTAGATTAATTTCATTTTGATTTCTTATTTAAAACACTAGCGGGGTAGGGCGGCCTTCGTCCGCCCCACCTCGCTAGCAAAAACATTTAAAAACAAAACCAATTTTTATTTTAAATTCTAAAACTTAAAATCAAAACTAATCAAACTTAATTAAACTCTAAATTTAAAAAAACAAACAAATACAAAAACATTTTATTCAAAACAAAATAAATCAACAAAATAAATTACATACATTCAACATTAATAAATGGGTGAGTTTGTGAGTATATGAGTAGGGTATACAATTAAAATGGGACAATACAAAATCGCTAAATATCTTTAATACTTGCGTATAACAATACGCCTATTTTCTAAGACTTAATCTCTTTCATCTAAGATTTCTTTATAAACTACATTCTTAATCTTTCGATCACTATTACTATCATCTAATTTAACTTTTATCATATTCCAAGATCTTGCTCTCGAAAGAGCCACATACAATTGTCCATGTCCGAAGACCTCTTTTCTAAGATCTATTCCAACTCGCTCAAGGGTTTGCCCCTGAGCCTTATTAATTGTCATGGCAAAAGCTAATACCAATGGAAATTGGTGTCTATGCAAGTCAAATGGATATTCCTCAGAACAACAAAGTGTTATCCGAGGTATATACGCAGTTTGACCTGCCTTATCTCCAGTAAGAATCCTGCAAACAATTAAGTTTGCATTCATCTCATCAACTCTCATTCTCGTCCCATTACAGAGACCTTTTTCTATGTTCAAATTTCTAATTAGCATAACTATTGCATGTTTCTTCAATCTAAGCTCATGCACTGAAAAACCGTTAGGTCTCAGTGCATTCAAATACTCATCTAAATACTCATTGACACGCTGTCGATTTTCATCTTCAGCATGATCAATGCTATTATACAAAATCTCTTTTCCAGGTAACATACCCAGGACTCTACTATTTATATCTGATACATCTATATTCTTTGGTGCTAAAATGGCACTATTGGCCATTTCTTCAAAATTCTCAGTATCAATACTATTAGCAAAAATCTCTTCTGCTAAGTCACCATAACTAATACACTCGGAAGGTAATGTAATGGAATCATTTTCATCATTCCAATTACCATTCCCTATTTCAATCAAATCCCTTGCAAACTCTTGCTCTGTTTCCAGAGCCCTCATATTTCTAGATAACTTATACTTCTTTGCAATACTCCAATACTCACTTCTCTTTATGGTCGAATTGACCATCTCTGCTCTTGTGGCATGTTTCTGGATTGGTAGGGTTTGACGAAAGTCACCCGTCCAAAGCATAACCTTACCACCAAATACTAAATCATTATTCATGATTTCCCTTAACTTTTCATCTAGTGTTCGCAATGCGCGCTTATTTATCATAGGCGCTTCATCGCAAATGAACACCTCAGTTTCTTTCAACTCATTCCAAGCCCTATTTCTAGGACCTATGTTTGAGTTGCTCATATCTAAAACTAAACCAAATCTATTATGCATAGTCCTACCAGCAGGCATCAAAGTAGCTGCCATACCAGTAAAGGCCATAGTACTAACTTTCTTTCTTTCTCCTCTAAGCATATGAACAATCGTATTGTTCACATGTGTCTTACCTGTTCCCCCTGGCCCACTTAAAAAGTAGAACGCAGGCTCGAGAACAGGTCTATTAACTCTATTCATAATCTCATCTACTATTAATCTCTGCTCATCATACATACTTTCGTACGCAGATAAGCCTAACTCTTTCTCTTCTTTAGCATTGAATGTAGCTTCTACATCCTCAGCTAAATCTAGTTGCTCCATGGTAGGAAAATCAGCAAGCGACTTCCCACCCTTTACAATACTAATAACTATCTCTTTGTATGCTTTCGCATATGCTAATTCCTTAGAAAAACTTCTAATGAAATCTTCAGCTAAGGAATCTCTAAACATTAACCAAAGCTCCTCCGGTTGTGAAGGATTGCAATGGACTAAAATCAAAACTAAAAAAATCTCTAAGTTTTCTTGGCATCTCAAAACTCGACGCTTCTTCTAAGGCTCTTTTCCACTCTTCATCATTTCTAATTAAACCTCGTTCAAGACATGCTTCAGAAAATGTCGTACAGACCTTAACTGAGCCATCCGAACTCCTAATTGTCTTGAGCTCCTCATAAGAGGAAGCTCCTCTCACATTTAACAACAATAGCCGTAGGTGGTACCGCTCCGGTTCTGCCGGTGATACTTTAACCATCCGACCAATTGCGTTAAAATGTGACTTTCGCTCAGTCCACTTTCCTTTACTAAAGCAAAACTTTTCAGGCAACTGATGATACAGTAAATCCTTCGAAGAATCACTTCTCTTATTCAAAGCAAAATAAGCTAATAACTCAGAACAATTTCTTGTTCTTTCTAATATTTCTTCTTCGCTCATTGTCTCATCAAAATAACAAATTTGCTCACCTTCCAGATGAACTGGTAAGGCCATAATACTATGACTTCTATCATACATAGGTAATTCTAAGATTCTCCAGACTGCCTCCTGAGGGCAGACATATCTAGCGTCTATAAACTCTTTAACCTCATCATGGTCATTTCTAGTTTCAAGTTCTAATGTAGCTCTATCCGGTGGTTTATGCACATACTTATGCAAGTATTTCACCGAACTAATGCTATTAACTTTTTCAAGGTTAATATGGCATCTAAATACTTTCAATAGATATGGATTGTGGGGCACAACCCATCTATTGTCTAATTCTACTCTGTTTCCAGAGACTAAAACTTCTATTTTTCTGCCATCATCAGGTCTGGCGTATAACGTCAAACCATTCTCTGAGACTAAAGTCTTCTCTTGAAATGCTTTAGGATAACCCTTAGAGCATCTCCTAATTCTTTTTCCATTTTCTAAGATCTCTTCCATGCATGGAGAGTTTGGATTCAAACTTCCACATGGACCATGAATCATAAATCTTTTTACTAAGTCATATAACTCAGAATCTCTCTCAGGTATTCTAGCACTAATACCTCTATTATCAACATCCTCAGATGTCAATAACTTATCCTCTTCGGAAAGAGTCAAAAGCAAGTGTATATGAGGAAGACCTCTACCTTGATTTTCTACTGGATACATCCAGGCTATGACACTACCAAATATCTTCAACTTTACTATTTGCTGCATAACAGCCTTTACTTTCAAATAAAACACTCGAACAACCAAATCTGGTCGATCGCTAGGAGTCTGATCATGAAACAAATTATCTAAAATCTCAGGCCATCTAGGATTACATGTCATAGTCAAGAAAAGGTCTGGATTTCCAAACCGTCTGACTATGGCCATAGCATCTTGAAAATGCTTCTCAACATATCTAGGACTATTTGTCACACTTGGTGGAAGTATAACCTTCCGACCAAGGGGCAAACCTAATTCTTTAGCTCTAAGCATCATCATATTATCTATGTTCTTATATGCCTCAGCACATATCTTTTTCTGATTCATACGAATCCATCTCATTCTATCTCCTTCTATTTTCACATACTCATCTACACAATACTGTTGAAATAGTTTTCCCCCATATAAAATAGGATTGAACTCTTTCCGTATTGCCAAGCTGTAGCATACATACTGCAGCCTAGTAACTCGTCTATTACTATTACACTGCTTCAACTCAGGATGCCAACCCAGAGCACCACTTGGATAAAAAAGTGGATACGTCATAGGAGTCACCATCGCATCAGCACTATTCAAAATCTTTAACTCTTTACCTCGTTGTCTTACGACAACCTTAGCATCAGGTACTTCCCCGTCAGCTCCGGGTACATACACTGCTGCCACTTCATTTGCTCTAGGTACATTGTACCCTAATCTTCTATCTAATTGCTTTCCGGTCTCAAACAAAAGTTTGATCTCGGTCGGCTCTCTATTATTTAATCTAGCTCTTTCAATCTCTAAGCATTCCTCTTCCTTCATCATCATATAAGCCTCAGCAAAAGGGTTGCCCCTCCTAATAACCTCATACACAGTTCTAAGCAATTCGGGGTCAACTCCGGCATTAGCCTTTGTCATTGCCCTCATTGCCTCAGCAGTATCTACTATGAAAATCTGCCCGTAAGCAGGATCTTCATCTAAATCTGGATTCAATGCCACATTTACTTTGTGGTACACTTGACCATATATGCGAAAGCAATATGGCCCTCTTTTGCTAGGATATCTATATCTCAAAGGATTCATCGAAGCAAAGGACACGCTACTATTCAAATGACGAATATTGTCAAAGAAATTCACATGCCTTGCATCTAATTTCATAAACAAATCTCTAAGTTCTTCAGGAAAATCCTGCTCAGGTATATTCAATCCAACAACCTTACCATGATGGCAACAGTCATTAAATGAATCACCTCTAGTCTTCTCCTCTGCAAAATGCAAAGCACCACAGTGCATGCACTCTACACTAAGATCACTAAGCTTGTTCTCTTTTGCTATGTCTAAACAACTCGCTTTGATACTTGCGTACAGCTTGTTGTGCTAAGTCTCTTCTCTTTTTTCTTTTATCCTCTAGTCTCTTTTCTCGTTCTTGACCAGATTCAAGCGATCTTTTGACCGCTTTCCTCTGTCTATCTTTCTCAAGTCTAAGATTTCTATAATTCTCATCCTCTAAGGATCTATTAAGCTCTTTTCTTTGTCTATTACTAAGAAGTCTAAGATTTCTATGATTCTCATCCTCAAGGGATCTATTTAACTCATTTCTTTGGCTATTACTAAGAAGTCTAAGATTTCTATGATTCTCGGTTTCCTCAGCACGGCTTTTTCTTTTTCTTCTGGCGTCACTGGAGCAGCAGGGTTCGTCTGAGTCCATGAACACGTACCAAGTCGATGGCTATCTAAAATTAATATAGGAAATTAACAATAATACCGCAAATGCAAGAACTGACGCTCCAGCAATGACGTGGCACAGGACTCCAGCAATGACGTGACACAGGGCTCCAGCAATGACGTGGCACAGCTCCAGCAATGACATGGCACAGGGCTCCAGCAATGACGTGGCACAGGCTCCAGCAATGACGTGGCACAGGACTCCAGCAATGATGTGGCACAGTAGTGTTGAGAAGGTGTAGGTAGCATTTGAAAACTGCTCAAAATGCGCTGTTTATATAGTATCCAATTCACGCCTAAAACTTTTCCAAGTTGCAAAGTTACTATAAAAGCCCCCATTTCCTCACTCCCCCAAATCACTTTACTATAAAAGCCCACTTGTCTATAAAAGCCCGGACATACATCCGGACACCACTTCTCAATTATATAATAAGATTACATAATTTTTCAGAGTGGCAGTTTTGAATCACTTAATATAACCTTCAATCGTTCTCAAGGCGATTTTATTCTCTTCATACAATTTGGAAATTCTGTTGATTTTACTTGGTCTCCTATTCTACATTTAAAATTAAATGATTTAATCAAGTTTTTATTTTTTAATTTAAAATTAATTAAATTTCAATATTTTTAGAGCCTTACATTCCAAACTTTCAAAATTTTCAAATTTGATTAAATCCCTCTCTTCTGCCTGCAACACTGAACCTTCTACCTCTTCTAATTTTCTTTTTGATTTCCAAACAAATCATTCATTCGAGCTGGCCTTTCGTCTACCACAAAATCATTTGTAAACTATTTATTATTTAAATTGATTTGAGACTGCTTTTCGACGATAGTTTTTGACATCCAACCTTTTAACTGATAATTAAAACATCTCTATCTCAAATTAATTTACTTAATAACAATACATATCAATCTTTTTGTTAATTGTTAAATTTTAAGACTTCGATTAATTTTGCCTTCATTTTCTTTTGAACGGACTGCTCCTTATTTCGCTAATTTTTCCGCTCCAAATTTACTTGTAGAAATTGATGGTCATATAATTATGGATTTTGAGGTGAGTGTTTTATCAGACATCTTGTGTAAAAGAAGATACATTTTTGAATTTAAATTTAAACTCTTTTATTTTAACTCTTCTATATTTGTATTTTCAGTCGCCAAAATTAGAATGTGTAAAAGAAGATATTTTTCTAAAATTACTTCGAAGTGGATTCACTCAATTAGAGTTGGAAAAAAATCGTTTATGGTCTTGGAGTGCAGATCAACTACAAATCGTTTTTCCATATGGTTATAACTTTGCTGATTCATTTGAAGAGGTTAATTTTTTATCTTAAGCTTTTTATGAATTTTAGTAATTTCTTTTCATTAAATCAACTCTTATTACTAAAAATTTACTATAATTCTTAATTCAGTTGATTAATTGTATCAAATGGATCAAACTAGTCCATAACATAAAGAAAAGCCCATTCACAAAAGAATCTCCATTGCCTGCTGATGTCAGAATTAGATTTAAGGTTTTGTTTTTTATTTCTCTTTAAATTTAATCTTCAATAATAGATTGTTACACTTCGCATCGAGGACGATCCATTCGAAATCCAACTACAAAATATTTATGAAGTTCAAATGGACGAAGTTTTTGAACGAGAACGAAGAAAACAAATTTTGGATGCAAAAATTTCTCAACTTAAGAAAGATGATCCATTCTTTCCAAGTAATTAATTTTATCTTTCTAAAACTGACATGAACTCAAGCAGCGAAGGATTTTTTCTTCGTTCCTGGAAGAACTTTAGGATTTAAGGACGACTATCCGCATTCCTTCTTTTTCTCTTATATTTTCCCAGTGTTGAATTGTTTTATACATTATTCCAGTGCATTTGCTTATAATACATATTTCCTAAAATCGGCTTATCGTTTTTACAATATAATTTCATGTAACAAAATTGATGCATTATATCAATCTCTAATAAAGAAGGATGGTCAGTTATACATGGAAAGAATTCAAAAAGTTCGCCAACAACAGCAAGACCGTTGTCTTTTTCATTGGGAAATTGAAGAATTGGAATTGAGAGCTTTTGCTGATTTAACTTTACATGGAAGAGAAAATGTTCTTGATTATATTCATCTTTTTAATTCTGAATCGTTAGTTTATTTGATTAATTTTTTAAAATCCTTTTAAGTAATTTCTCTAACGATGATCCTCAATTTTCCACACTTTGGGCTCGTGTTGTTGAATTGGAAGCAGTTGAAAGTCGTATGAATTTTCGTGATTATCCACTCCCCTATATGCATTTACAAAAAGCCCATTTTTGGGGTACTTTGGTTGGAGCTGAGCAAATTATGGGTAAATTTGTTAATTAAATTTTTTTATTAACTATTTTAATTTAGAGAGCAGATCTATTCGTCATCAATTTATTGATACTCCAGAGCCATGGGGAAGATTTGTTATTGAAAGAAGTATGTGCCCACTTAAATTTTTCTATGATCTTAAATGCGGTTTGATTTAAAATTTTGCTTAAATCTTAAATATTTTTACAGAAATTTCTGACTTAAAAGTCACTTATGGCCCTTGTTGGGAGCCTTGTCTTTCAATGATTAGTCTTTGTTGGAGTCTTATAAATGCACCTTCTAAAGACCCGTCAGAACCCCTTCCTTTTTGGGACAAGCTGAGACTACTTTTACATGGACGTTTTGCTATGTCTTGTACACGACTACAAACATCGATGCTTGCTTCTACTGATCCTTATAATGATACTGAATTGGTTGAAATTGTTTGGGAAGATTTTGAATTTGATTGGCTAACTGGTTTATGATTTTGTATTTAGTGTGTTTTTTATTGTGTTTTATAGGTGAATTTAATCTTCGGTCAGATGTTGATGCTTATATTCGAACAGCTAGCAAATATGACGATAGAAGGTTTGACAGAAATTCTTTAATAGTTTCATTCTTTTTAGACTTTTTCACCTTCCTCGTCTGAGTTGCACTATAAGCCTTGATTGGATTTGTCTTGGAGATCAACATGATCATCATTCTGTGCAACCTTGTGCTCCTGACAAATTACCAGAATATTCTATTAATATTGTTTGATTTTTTGCCAAATTTTCTGAAGAAATTAAACAAATTTAAGGGACATGACTCATATCGAGCTTTTCGTTCTTCTTGTGTTGATGTAAATGTTCGTTTTGAAATAAGCACTGGTGACGAGTCGTGTATCAAACGACAATTCCCACAAATTCAACTTTATGCCAATACATTCAAATGCCTTGATTTTCTTATTGTATGTTTTTTAATCTATATGTAAAATAAGTAGGCAGTCATGTATTAAGTATGGTTATTCTTTGTAATGGGAAATGATTAAAGTTGTAATATTCAATGGGGTCGTCGATGGTATAACTCCAAAAGTTAAAATAATTTTTTCTGTTAAAAAATAATTTTATTAATACTTATGTTTATTATATTTATATCTTTTTGATTTTTCAGAAAACACTTATGACAGTAAACAGACCAATCAAACGAGGTCCAATTTTTTCAACCCAAACAACAAAACGTTATCAATTGAGTAGGCATTTTAGGTTTATTTTATTTTTTTAATTTTATAAAAATTCTTTTAAGAAATATGAATCTCAGTTCAACACTACAAAGATTTTCAATCTCTTATTGGATGTCTTTCTCTTCCTCACATGGATTTCGTGTCATTAGTGATAATCTTAAATTTACCTTTTCTGCGCAATTACAAGTACATCAACATCATTCTAACGTATTTTTAATGAATATCTTCATTATTTCATGGGGTTAAAACCATCTTCCAGGATCATATCTCCAGACGATCAAGGATTGACTGGAAAATATCCCATGTAACTGCTCATCTTGAAAATACTCAAATTCATTTATATAAAGTTAAACCAAACGATGAGGATTTACTTCGTGATGAGCATGTTCCAACAGATAGTAGTAATTCTTCGTTCTTTGTTGGCCTTTCTCGTCTTATTTATATTCGTGAGACTAGGCATAGCAAGGTAAGATAATTTATGGTTTTTTCTTCTTATTTCAGATATTTCTTTTCAGAAAAATTCTTTTCAATGTAGCACTGAGTATTCTTCAACTCCAAATAGTGATGAATCTAATCAATCAATCGGTTTAGTAACAGCAGTGCATCGTTTAACAATTACCGATTTGAAGGCATCGTGGACAATTGACAATCGAGATATTTGTTTAGTTATTGCTGAAGGCGTACAAAAAGCACATATGCTTAGAAAAATTCTCACAAATGAAGCTTTAAGAATGTTTAATGTAAAATAATGTTTTTATGTCGATGAGATTTTTTCCCTCTTTTTTGGTTCGGTGACGAAAATGTTACTTCTAATCCTTCAAATGTCCAAGGAATGACTCGTTTAAATTCCAACAGCACGTCTTCTCAACGAGCGGCTCGAAATCCTTCAGTCAAGAGAGGAATTGCTGTCAATTCTGGAAGTCCACGTCATGAAAATTGTGATAATGAGAACCTGATTGACGATCGTGAAATGCTTTGGAGATTGGTAGATGAAGCTGAAACTAATTTGGTTGCTTATAGTGAAGAGGTTCTTTTGTTTATTCTATAAATCTAATTTCCCTACCATTCTATTGCTTTTTAAACTTTTCTTTATTAAACTTAACAAATGACACATTTTTTGGCATTGGATAGTTCGTCCTTTTTAAGATTGCACAAAATCCAACAGATTCACTTAATGGTGTTGCTATATGTAATATGGAAGATGTTATCTTGATAAATTGGCAAAGTACTTTTTTATATATTAATAATTATCTACTAATTTTTAATAGTTGATCTCTTAAACAGCCAGTTAGTTCTAAAAAGTTCTGAGAAAGTTGGTGGGTTTATATTGGTAACGGCAGCACGCGCTTCTGTCTCACAACGGTTACATGTGCCTGTTTGGAGAAGGAAGCAGTTATTATTGAAGAAATCTTGGATTACAACACTTTCTGGAATGCAGGTTTTTTTAATTATTCTCCCTTTAGAAAAATATTTTTAGTACTTTGCGCCATTATTTATTGCTCAAGATGACTGCAGCCTTAAGCCAACAGAATTTCGTTGGCTTAATCGTGATATAATTGAAGAGAAACAAATGCCTACTGATCAACAACAAAGCAAAGTGGAGGATTTTTCAACGACTGGTGAAGCTGTTGGTGGTGTTGTTGTAGGTTACTTTTTAAATTCTAATGGGGATAAGAAGAATATTACGCAAATTTTCTTCAGCAAATGTCATGACATTAATATTAAAGTACTATAATTATTTAGATAATGGCACAACTTCTATCAACTCTTCTTCCTCTATTCAATTACAAAGAGTTGCTTCCAGATGTAGCTGCCAGCTCTTCTTTTGTTGTTTCTCTGATATGCTTGGTACTGAAGAATTGGAGGATTTAGAAATTACAATTCCATCTGTAATTATATATAAGCTGATTAAAAAATAATTTAATTTCTTTTAGGCCAATCCAATAAAGGAACGTGGGAGCTTAGGTGAGAGGCATTGTGAGGAGGTTGATACTTTTACATTGAAACATAACATCCTTGAGGTTTGCACAAATTCAGAACAATATCAGGTTTGTTTTTTATTAATGTATAGTATATTTTTGTCCCTACACAGGGCTTATCCTAGCATTCGACCTTAATTTAACGCTTGCTAATTGCTTCATAGACTTTACTTTTCCTTCTGAAAATTGATCAAAAATCTTTGAGCATTGGCTTTTTTTAGATATGACATTATCCCATTAAATTTTAATATTTCAGATGTGTATTGACATTTTGCAAAATCTGATCATGTTCATCGATCCACGAAAAACCCAATCAGAAGAAAATAGAAGAAGAATGTGGTTTGAGCTAATCAAAAAACCAAAGCAAAGCGTTCGTGTTTCAATTCAAAAAATGCAGGTTATTATTTAATGCCTTCGTTGATTTAAATTAATTATATTGACAGAGTGATCTTCGCGAACTTGTTTCTTTTGTACGTGCCTTAGAACGTCAAGCATTTTTTCTAAATAAAGAAATGCAAGTGAATCCACATGACCCACAGTATAAATTAACTGAATTATTTAATGAATTTACTTTTATTTTAAAGGAATGTAGCAGAAAATAACCAACTCCAAACAGACATTGATGAATACAAACAACGACAAAATTTACTCATTGATGAACTTGTTATGATGATAAGTTGCTATAAAGAGAAAGAAGTTGAAGAACAAGCACAAAAGTTTATAAATCATTTGCGGAGCGTAGGAAGTGAGGAAGTATATGGAGATGATGAACAAAAACCATTTATTTCTAGATTATTTGAAGGTAAATTTAGAAAAAGATATTTTTGGATTTCATCTTTTGTAAAATACTTTTTAAAATTCAATCTATCGATCTCTTAAAATTAAAAGGCAGATTATCTTAAAAATAAAATTTTCTAGTTTGTTTCGAAAATTGTATTTGGCGCTTAACAGAAAATGATGGTCAAATTTCACTTTCTGAAGTTCAAATTAGGAATTTTCTTTACACAAGAACAGCACGTATTGACAATTCTGGTGATCATTTGTTGGAGATTGGTGTTGTTAAAGTATTGAATTTATTACCGAACAGCAAATACAAGGTTGTTTGTTAGCTTATATCTGTTAATTTTTTTAATCCTAACAAATTCTTAAATTTTTTTAAAAAGAATGTTAACAAGCAAAAATAAAAACTTCAAGTACTGTAACTCATAAAATACAAGAAATAAAACTTGAAAACATTAAACTAGGAAACGTTAAAAAATCGCCAGCACTAGCCGGACTCGAACCTAGCTTAACAGAAGACACTGCTAGCTCCTACACCACTGCACCATAATATCTAATGCGCCTTTTTCAAATTAAACTTTTTTTCACCATCTAGGAGACATTAGCTCGACTTCAAACGACAACTAGTATTGATGTAACGCCAGCTATGCGTGTTATTTGCCGAGAATTGCCTGCTGTTGGTGGAATTAGTATTAAAGAACATTTTGAAGGTTTCTTTTATAATAAACTATTTTATTTCAATTTATTTTTAAAGTTAATATTGCCCCAATGCATGCACAAATTACTTATCGTTTTTTCGAGAAAATGATGCAATATTTTTTCCCTGGACGTAATATTGAGAAAGAAGATCAACAAAATTTGGATACTTCTGATGATCAACAGCAACATAATCAACAGGTTTTTCAAAACACAGCATAATACTCTATTTTAATTCAGCCACTTTCTTTTGCTCAACGTATTCGTGGTGCTGTGAATCACTCATTCCGAGGTACAAAAACCAAAGAAGCTCAGTATGCTGCGATCCGAGATGAAATCGATAAAATGAAAGAACGTTCAGAGAAAAACAATATGTTCGTCTACATAATCATTCCAGCTGTTCCTTTTCTTGTTTCATATAAGGTTTCATTGAATTATAGATCTTTTTTTCAATTCCCATCGGTACCACCTCAATACTTGTAAGCAGATGAGAAATTGAGAATATTATTTGTTAGTTGTTTTAAAGTAATTTTGTCCCTAAGCTAATTTGCAGATACGTGAAATTAAAGATGAAGTTTCTATATAGTTATTTAGAATACAATTTTAGGGAAATAAAGAAAAGAACTTGGAGGATGTTGATCGCTTTAATTTGACCTTCCCAAATTGTGAATATCACGATAAGAATTGGACTTGGTTGGATTTGGCATTAGCTATTAAACAAAGATGTAAACGGGTTCTCCTCCAACAATTTATCAATCAAAAATTTTTACGAAATTCTCGACAAGCTGGAATTGAAAGGTTTGTGGCTGAACCTATTGATGATGAGGAGAAGAAACGAATTATTCTTGGAAATACTGTTGTTTATTTTTTAAATTTAAATAAAAAATTATTTATTTTTAAGGCAAGTATGCTAATGGAAAAGAAAAAGCGAAAGAAATGATTTTTTTTTAAACAGTAACAAAAAAATGTTAATAATTAATTCGACCAAATACCCACATTATTTGATCTCATTTCATTCTAATCATTTAAGGTTAATAATTTTTTGACTGCCCAAATTTTTTAAATATCTTTTTTTTGTTCTTATTTTCTTTGGTTTTTGCCATTTAATTCTTAAATAATTATTTATTTTTTAATTTGATTTTGAGATGTATGAAAATTCTATTGATTATTCCTCAGTTGCAAGCGAAACAAAAACTTCTCAAGATTACACTTTCGATTGGTCTGTTCTAATTGATGCAACTCTTGAATTTTTTAATCCAGAAGTAAAGAAGAAAGCACACGTTCATTGTCTCTTTTCGCGTGTCTACATAGAGTATTATTTTTATTAAAACTTTGTTTGGGGACCTTCGAGACTCTCAGTCCATGATCTCCATGAAAATATTCTAATTTAACAGCAAAGTCAGACATGAAAGGTCTTTAATTCCTTACAAAAATCCTAGGTTTAAGAGTCGAAAATTGATTGTGGAATAATTTAAATCTTTTAGCGATATGGATCTATTACGTCTAGGCGATGATGAAGAAGCGGTCATTGATGAAGTTGAATCAAAAGAGGACTTGGTAGAAGAACAAATTCAGGAAGTTTCAACAAATTTACAAAAAGGCGAAGATGTTGATTTAGTCGTCAGAAATGAAAAATTACAAGACGAAATTAATGGTTTAAATGATGTTGAGGATTTTAAAAATAAATATAAAACAACGGCAAAGCGTCGTAAATTTTGTCAAGATTTTGAAGAAAAAGTAAATTTTAATAATAATTTTATTTTAAATTATTTTTAGGTTCGCAATTTTGGATTCTCAACTGGTTTTGATTTAAATGAGGAAAATTATTATAAGAAAAATTTGAATGGAAGT
Source organism: Meloidogyne hapla (assembly GCA_000172435.1). Taxonomy (NCBI): domain Eukaryota; kingdom Metazoa; phylum Nematoda; class Chromadorea; order Rhabditida; family Meloidogynidae; genus Meloidogyne; species Meloidogyne hapla. Next base: position 14,279 of record ABLG01000888.1, on the reverse strand, counting down.
GAGGATGGAAGGTTTATTTATTTAATAATTATTCATTAAATTTTATTAAAATTTTAGTGAATGTAGTAAATTCAGTGCTGGTATTCTTGATTATGCTAATTATTGGCAAAATAAAGAACATAAAAAACTTGCTGGATTTGAAGGAAAAAGACGAAAAAAAGCAAAAGCAACATCATCTTTATCTGCAACTACAAGTTCTTTACAAATATCTACAGCTAGTAGAGTAGAATCAAATAATTCCTTAATTGAAGATTTAGATGATGATTTAAATATTTCAATGGAAAAATTAAATTTTGAAGATAAATTAAATTTTGATTTTGCTTTTGATCCAAAACGAGATAAAAAATTGGTTGCTAAAAGGGCTCGCAAATATTTTTATGATGATAAGGTTTTTTTTATTTAATTATTTAAAAATTTGGGGATACTTGAAAAAATAATTAAATTGTTTTTTTGTTAAAATTAAATATTTTAGTCTGGTTTTATAGTTGGAAATTTTTAAATTCTCAATAATCGAATCACTAAATTTTAATTAAATAAGAGAGAAATTTAAAAAATTAAAGGAAATGATGAAATATTGGTATCAACGTTATCGTTATTTTACTAAATTGGATGAGGGGATTTTATTAGATCGTGAAGCTTGGTTCTCAGTAACACCAGAAATGCTTGCACAACATGTTGCTGATCGTCTTGTTCGAATCAGAGATTGTATAATTTTGGATGCATTTGCTGGTTCTGGAGGAAATTCTATTCAATTTGCTTTGAAGGGTGCTTTTGGTGAGAAATTTCATTTTTATTTAAAATTTATTTTATTTTTAGTTTATGCAATTGATATTGATCCAGTGAAGTTGCGTTGTTCAGCAAGGAATGCACGAATTTATGGTGTTCGCGACAGAATAAACTTTATTTGCGGAAACTTTTTCCATATTTGCAAATCATTAATTGGAGCAAGGAAATACAAAGAAGAAAATAAAATTGTTAAAAGGTTTTCATTATTTTTAAAATTTTGTTGATTGATTATTACAATGTTTTAGACTTTGCTTGGGATTAATTCATTTTTGGCCTTTTAAAACTTTCTCTTTTTTCAGTTCATATCCTTACACAACTGATCTTTATCCATTTGCGATTGATGCTATTTATTTAAGCCCACCTTGGGGTGGACCTTCTTATGCAAAATCAGGAAAAAGAGAATTTGATCTACAGAAAGACATTGTTTTGAATGGTGTTGAAATATTTAATTATGCAAAAAAGATCTCACAAAATGTTGTTTATTTTTTACCTAAAAATACTTCTGTTGATCAGGTTTTTTAATATATTTTATTAAAATTTAATTTCAAAAATGAAAAATAAATAATTTTTGTTTTTCTTTTAAACACTTTTCTTGTGAAAAAAGTCCGCAAAAATTTTGAATAAATTATTTAAAATTTATTTTTTTAGCTTATTGCATTAGCTGCATCAGATGGAGAAGTTGAATTAGAGCAAAGCATGTTGGGAGAAAAAATAAAAGCCTTACATGCTTATTATGGAAAATTAGTTGCTCATGATTGATTGATGGTTTTTGAAAAGGTTTTTTAAAAAAAAATGATTTAAAAAAAAAGATTTATGTTTTTCTTCCAATTATAATAAATCCTTTTTTTGGTGCCAAATTATCTCATTTATAATTTTTGCATTTAAATATATTATAGAGGGGAATTGAGATAAAAAAATTTTGAAAATTTATTTAATTATAATCAAGATATCTAATTCTTTATGAATATATATTTAAATGTTCTATTCCCAAATTTTAAAATGAATTTTAATTTTGATAAATTCATTATATTTTTGATTTGTTAATTTTACAATTTAATATTTTTTTATTTTTTAATGTGCGCAATAGAATTTTTAATCATATTGATAATATACGATTAAAGGATAACCCTCTTCTTATTAAAATTTAGCTATTTCCGCAGATGAAAGAACAAAAGGAATGTGCAGTTCTAATAGGAAACCTCCATTCATCATTTTTCAGTCACTCTGCCACACTGCACTTTACCCCAAAAAAGCATAGAAATGTCGATCAATCGCTTACCATTATTGCCTAATGATTAAGTCTACTTACTCTTTTTATTCATTTTTAAATAAATCAATTTCATTGTGACACCTGTCTGGCGCCAGACGAATACGGCAGACAGAGAAAATCTTTCCAGACAAAGTGCCAACCATTTATGTCAAATGAAAAAAGTAAAACGATTTCAAAGCATTTAGACATTTTCTAATTTTTTTCACTTCCTCCTACGTTAGCATTAAGCGCTATTTTTACTTTTTCTAACTACTCTGCTTTATTTAGTCAATTGAGTACTATCATCAATAATTCCTATTTGAACTCCTATTTAAGAAGACTAGTAGAACATTCGAAATTATAAAGTAATAATTAGATACTTTAGGTATTGTATTGTAAGTTTTTCGTACATTTAGAATTTTTGTTCGGAATCACTTTTTTCCATCTTTCCATTCATTCATAAGTCTCATATGTCATTATCAATGCTCTCTTCTTTCCTTTTGTCCATTAGTCGTCGTCACTGGTCGTTCCACCACTAACAGCGCCATCTCCCTCGCATTGCTTTGGATTAGCCATCACCATCTACGACAACGGATTGAAAGGGGAATGAATATTAGTACTGTTAGTTTTATTCCTTCTATTACACCGATAAACGAATAGTGGAATTTTTGAAGAGGGCAAGACAGCTCATATGTATACTTTTCGATTGCTTGTACATATAGTTTCTGTTAGTTGCGCGTCTTTTTTTCACGCAAATCGCACCATCATCTCTTCATTATTCTCTTCCCATACATTCTTTTAATTCTTTGCTCGATTTTATTTGCCGTTTTATCTCTCTTTATTCGTATCCTTTCCTCTTCTTTTAATATTACATACAACATTCATATGCAATCAAATTTGTGTATATTAATATCAGTCCAGACAGTTTCCAAAGCTTTTTCTTTCCTCACACTTTGCTTTTTTCCCGGTTGTCAATTATGTCTTTTCTTTTCCAAAGAAGATAGACACGGACGTTTAAAGAGTTTTTTTCCTTATGTGGCAACATTTTTAAATGTTTATGTTAATTTAAATGTTAATATAATGTTTAATAGTAATTACTTTTATTTTTCAGGAGTTCAACCCTTTATTTATTGCTTGCTGCAACGACAAATTATTGATACTTTCTTAAAAACAAATTTCATTACTGAGACTTTATATTACCATTATGTTGAAAACAACTCCACAATCTTCAATGGCTTCTGCTGGTTCTCAACCAAAATTTGAGAAAAAGCTTATGGACGAGAAGATTTCAAAAGTACGAGAAGTTGTTAAGAATGTTAGCACTAATGATATTGTGTTGGCTTTACATAATTTTGAGTTGGACGTTGAAAAGACGATTCATGCATTTTGTGAAGGTTTATTATTTTTAAAATTAGGGAATCCTATTTTTGCTTTTTTTTCTTGTCATTGTTCCAAGTGTTTTCCCTGTAAATTACTTGGCTTTTATTTGATCAATAAGACATCTTTTTTTCTTCTATTTGTTTTTAAGATTGTCGCCTAATCGTTCGCCTTTTTCCTTTTATCATTTATATTTATATTCTTTATCTTCATACAAACTTCAGGTGGTTCACAAATCGCGCTCGGGGATTGGGAGAAGACTGGGACCGTTAAGAAGCGAAATAACAAAAAGAAGCCCAAATCGGCAAAGGGCGCTGGAATGAGTGACGGTCGCTCGACTGGCGAAATGACCAAAGAGTAATTTTAATTATTTTTACAACCAAAAAATATAACTATGCCAAGTTGTAATATATAATAGATTAAATATTTATTTATCTTTTTTACAGAGCTCCATATGTGACAAGTTCTATCTCGAGCATACCTTCTCCCGCAAACTCGACTGGTTTTACCACCCCCATTTCCCAACCACCACAACAAAATTTGCTCAATGGCGAAAGTGCTGAGGTTATGGAAAATAGCAAACAACAACATACTACAATTCCACTCTCGTCCATTGTCAATGCTAAAAATGCTGCCATTCAAAATTGTTTTGTTCCTCCTCAACGGGATATGACTTCAATTTCTTTCATGTCAGATGCTCAACAACTTCAGACCAAAAAATTGGCTTCTGAGAATTTTGGTATTTCTTCTCTTTCCAGACGTCTTTGTTTATATTTAAATTTCTAGAAGCCAATTCTGCAACTCATTTGACGGGCGGCACTTACTCAAATTATTTGGACGAAAACAAGACCCTTTTTGAAAACGAAGTCACTTATGCTCGGGAGAACATTCAGCGATGTTTAAAGGTTTTGAAATTTTATATTTATCTAACAATAGGTTTATTTTAATTTTTTCAGCAAGCTCGTGATGCGATTTCTCTCCGAGAACAGGAATTGATCTCCGAGCTTTCCCAGTGCCATCGTGATGGTATTGCTTATTTTGCTTCAAGGACTGAAGCCATCAAACAAATTGCCAAAATTAAAAACGTAAAACTAGCCGCAGAACTTGAGAAGCGCAATGCGGCGGCCAAAATTGTGGATTTGGAGACAGCATTGGCTACACGCTTTTTATATGATACCAATGCATTTACATCATTGATCGAGTCGTTGAATCAGTTTGGATGTGGTAATAATAAATTTTTATAAAAACTGAATCTTTTGTTCAAATGTTTAGTAATTCCCGTAAAAACAACTGAAAACATCAATGACAATAACAATAAGTTTGAAGAACAGCGAGATGGAGTTAATGACAATAAAAATGTCAATTCTGTTGTTTCTTCTGTACAGCAAGTTGTGCGACGCTCAAACAGTCCTTCAAGTTTGGTTAGCTCTATTGATTCTGGTTTGGGCGGACAGATTAGTCCTGTTAACCAAGGTTTTCTTTTTTATAGTTTTGAAACCTTTTTTTATATTTTTAGAGAAAGGACGAATTGCTCATGTCGAGGAGAATGGAATTGTGCTCAAATCTGACTCTATTGCTCCTGACCAACTAGCTGAAATTCAACGCAACATTTTCGAGTCGTTAAAGGCTAAAGGCATTGACCCAGCTTTGCTTACTGATATTAATTCAAATGGAATTGTGGCTCCAAGACGTCGACAGCTAATCAATTCTGGAGATTCAGCAAATTGTGGCAATGCTGTTAATGGTAATGTTTCCAAACAACGTCCACGTGGTAATATTGGTAATACTTCAAACCCTTCTAAGAAGCAGCAAACAAAGGCGGTGTTTTCTAAACAAACGTGAAGGTTGTTTTAAGAATCTTAAAAAAAATTCGTAATAAGAAATTTAGAATTGTCTACTGTGCGATGACGAATTTGTGACTTTTTGGGATTATTCTGGTTGGACATTTTTCGTCGAATTTCCCCTTTCCTGTTGACTCTTTTCTCTTAAATTTTTTGGATGTGCTTAACTATTTGCTCTTTTTTTAAAAAACTTATGGTTATTATTCTCTACAATGTATGTTTTTGTTTGTTTTTTATTCATCATCTATGTGATTGATTGCCGTTTGATTAAAAAAAAAAAGATTAAAAGAATTTTTAAATGTTAAAAATTAATTTTATAAATAATACAAAAATCGGAATTTTTTTTTTGTCATTAGTTGAAGAGAGTCTAAAATCACTTCTTTTGCTCTAAATTAATTTTAAATAAAGGTTTAAAACCTTTATTTTGTTCTTTCTATTTAATTGCTCCATTCTTTATAGCTATAAAAAAAATATATATTTATTAAAATTTGTTTTGTAAAATCATCTCTTCTAAAAACTGATGATTATTTTTTTTAATTATTAATTTAATCTTCCACGCTTATTTGGAGAGAGTTATTCTGTTTTGTTATGAACAAAAAGATAATCTATAAAATGTTTTATTTGACTACACATTAAAAGGTTTTGATTTGTTTTTAAAATTTTTTGTCTTAAAACTGAAAGAATTTAAACAAATTAAAACCTAAAATAAAATATATATAAACTAACCATCATATCCTTTCTATTTAATGTGCTCTTATCTCTCGCCTTTTTTACTCATTTTGTTTTTGGAAAACAAAATTGACAAAATATTAAAAACACATTTTTAAGACTATAAAAATTTTTCTTTTTATTCACACACATTTTCTATTTAAACCTAAATAAAAATGTTTATTATAAGTTATATATATTTTATTTATATAAATTTATTTAAGACAAAGATAACAAAAATATGGAAAGGATTTACAATAAACAACCATTTTTATTTGTATTATTTTGAGATTTTTGGGTAAATAAATTGACTTTTTCTGGTGTTTATTTTATTTTTTTGTATTGGTTAATTCCATTTTAATATTTTTCAAATAATTTAAATTTCATTTTTAATGAGATTTAGATACGAAAATGTCAAAAGATAATTCAATTCCAACAACTTCTGAGGGAAGTATTTTAATCACTGCATGTGCTTTTGTCAATGACAATGATGGTTTTATTTTAAAAAAAGTTATTAAACATTTGGAAGTTTTTGGAAGTGGTCAAAACAACAATTCCAATGAAAGTACAAGCAACAATGAAAATAGGTTTTTAATATTTTATTTTTTAATTGGAGGTTTTTCGCTGTATAGAGTTGCCGGGTATTCGGAGCCGATACAGGAACTAAATCCTGGTATTTTGGCTTTTTTCATAGGGATTCCTTCGGTTTATTGTTTTGACAACAAGATTTTTTATGGGGAACTCAAAGTCATTTAAATTTTTTATTGGCATTAATGCAGCTAAATATTATTTTTAAGATCAATTCTTCATCTTGACACAAAATATTATACATGTGATGTCCCAGTATTCAATTTTAATTCATTTGAAGATTTAGCAGAAAATCAATTAAAACAAAAAGAAAGTTCATTTCTTGCATTGATGGTATGTGCTTGTCTGGAAGAAATTAATGAAATCTTTTTGGCTAGACTTTCTCAATTTTCACAAATTAAGTCTTTGGATGTTAAGGTTTTTTTTTACTTTTTTTAATAAAAATATTTTAATTATTTTTTAGACACTTATTCTAAAGAATTGGACAAATTCTGATTGCTTTGTCAATAAATTGAATTCTTTTCCATTTGATAATGCAAAATTAAATAAATTTGCTATTGCACGAAATATTGAAATCATTCATGTTAGCAATGAGGACTCGGTATTTTATATTTAAATATTAATTTATTAAAAACAATCAGCCTTAAACATAGACTGAAAATGAAATTTTGTTATTCTAAGCTAGCCTTTGAAAATTAAAAATCTCCAATGTTCGTTCTTTAGAAATCCTCAGATTTTTCATTCATAAATAACTTGCCTTACCTACTACATATAATCATTCTTTGAGTAGATGGATGAGCCTTGAAAATTTTCTGGGTCCATTGCCTCGATTTTCCCTGGATTTTCAACTTATGACCATCACTTGTCAGATAAATGCAATCTAAAATCAAGGCTCAGGACTTTCTTTAACTTTCAGTCTTTACTAAGCCATATTTTATTTAAATTTAAATTAATTCAGAACAGCCAAACAAATGATTCTGATGATGATGAAGGGGCTGGAACTAAAGGAATTGCTCGTATTGTTGAAGTTTTAGAAACAGTAAACTGGAATGGACTTAAATTAAAACAAAATCCAATTGGAAGTTTTGAACATAAACGAAAACTTTTTGAATATATTAAGGAAATTGATTCTGGAAAGTTTTATTTGGATAATTTTGATATTAAAGAAAAGAAGATTGAGGAAGAAAAGAGAATGAAATCTTTGGACTATCCTGACTCTGAAGATGAAGGTTTTTCTTTTAAATATTTTTTATTAATATATTTTTCAAAATGGAGCTTAATAAAAGTTAGGTCGACTCTTGTCCATTTTTGGCCTTTCTTTTCTCATTTTTTTGGTACCAAATTAGATTATCTCAAAATCAAGCATAATTGTTTATCTATGTTGATGTGAGATACTAGGTCAGGGATAATGCATATTTAAGAAAAGTAGTCAGAAAATCGTTTTTTTTTCATTAAATTGGGCAATCTTCCACCTACTCCTGTTTACTGTTAAGAGGAATGAGATAATTTTACTTTAAATATTTTAGAAGCAATATTGGAATGGTTTGATCGTCCACTGACTCGTAACTTCAAAATTAATGTAAATATTTTTCTTGGTTTTCTTCAGAAAATAACTATTTTTAAAGGAATTTCCACTGTCAACTTATGCCCAACATCATAGTCAATATGTACAAAATATGCCTGCTCCACAGAGTTTGTCACAAAGTATTCAACAACAGAATGTTATTCGAAGGCGTTTTGGGGACCAATAAATAAAAATTATTAAAAAAGAAGTATTAAAATACTTGTATTGATTCAATTATAAATTTCATTGTTTATTGTTTCAGTATTTATTTTTTCATTATGTATTTGTCGGTTGGGCGTTTGCCATTCTTCTGGAGGTTGGACGTTTTAACATTTTCTGAGGGGTCGGGCGTTTTAAATGTTTTTTCACTAGGTAACAGAGTGATAAGATCAAATCTAATTTAATTTAGCAAATTTTAGCGTCAATTCAAATATTTACGGTGGTTAAAAAATCTTCAGATACTGGTTTCGAACGCAAAAAAAAGGTCGGGTTTGGGGCGGCAAGACCAGAAGTATTTTATTTTTCTGTTTGACAAAATGATGACCGATATTTTGAGTATAATTCACTAGTAGTTGACAGCATATTTAAATTTTAACGTTTATTCAAACAGAAAATGAACAACATTAATTTATAGTTATATTTTTAAAAATTTGTAAAACAAGTGTTTAGAAGTGTTATTATTTTTTCTTGGACTAAAATATAAAACAATTTTTTGATTCAGTAACAGGTAGAGGATATTAAAAATTATTTAATTAAACTTTGGTAATAATTTAAATGTTAGAGGAAAGTTAATATAAAAAATATAAAGCATTACAATATAACTTCATTTTTTAAATTAATGTAATGCTGTACATTAAAAACAAAAAAAAAGAATAATTATGGCTAGTATATATTGTTAAATTATTTTAATTATTTTTTAATTGCCTCCATAACGTTTTAGAACACCTAAAGTATTTTGTTGTATTTCTATAGCTGTTACAACACTTGTATTGCTATTAGAAGAATTTAATTGTAATAAATTTCCAATTCCAAATTCATTTATTTTTTGTTGAGCAAAAAGACGTTTTTGAATATTTTTAGAAGAAATTGAAGATTTTAGAGATTCTTCTGAATTTTTAATTGATAAATTATCTTCATTTTTAGAATTATTTCCATAAAATTCTAAACCTGAAGAACAACTTCCACTTGTTACAATTATTTTCTAAAAAATAAAAGATTAAAAAAATATTTAATTTATAACATCCTTACTCGGTTCAGGATTTTAAAAATAAATTAAAAATATTCACATTATTTTCTCTTCCATTATTTTTCACAAATAAATCAGCTAAACAAAATATTCCTCCATTATTTTTTGTTTTTATTCCTCCTAAAGAATTTTTAAATAAATTATTTTCTTCTTCTTTTTTAATAATTGGACGATAAGAAAATCGAGAACATTCCGGACTACTTTTACTAATTATTGGAGAATTATTATTTGAAGAATTAATACAAAGACGATTAAGTTGTTTTGTTGGACAATAACTTGGAAATACTGATTGATAGACAAAATGATGATTCTAAATAAATTAAGAAATAAATTATTTGTAAAAAAATTTCAATAAAATAAATTGAAAACAAAATCAAAGAAATTCTACCGTGTCCAAAAATAAATTTAAAATTTTTTTCAAATGCCATTAAACAGTTAAAAATAAAAGTTATGTAAGTTTTGGGAAAATTTTTAAGAAAAAATTGAGCAAAAGAAGTTAAAAAATTAAAAACTTTTACCATTCCATTAGGAGAATAAAAACAATTTTGAGTAGGAGGAAGTCCTTTAGAATTTCTATAACGAGCATAACTTTCATTCATCTGTTTGAAAAATTAAAATTTAATTTTTTTAAAAAGATTTAAATAAAAAAAAAAAATAATTATTTTTAAAAAATTTTCTCAACCAATTTTGGATGGATGTCAATTTCTTCTTTACATTTCTTCTCTTGTGGGAGAATTTTTTGTTTTTCCTTAAATTACACAAAAAACAAAACAAATTTTGACAAAACAAATATTTAAAGAATATTTTGTAAATAAAAATGTTAAAAAAGAAACAGAAAACGAAAATAATATTTTAATTAATAATAGAGGATATTAAAGATTTAGTTTTCTAAAAAATTAAAAAAGAAATAAATTTTGAAAAATTAAAAGTAGAAATAATTAAAATATCCTAAAATAAAATGTATGCTCAAACAAGGATTCGAACCTAGATCAAAAATACATAAAGTCAGTAACACTAACCACTACACCAAAACGACAAACGAGATGAAAATAAATTAAATCTCTATATCCAAAAAAATAATAGAAATTCGTTTAAAATAAATTTTTAAATCCTTCCTCTATTATAAAATAATTAAAATAAATTCTAACCTCTTTTCGAACAGACAATCGTCTAATACTAAAATCCAAATCTTTAGAACCAGGCCTTCCAGGAGTTCCCAATTTTGGTGGGCAATAACTAGAAAGAGAATCAATACTTTCTGTTGAAGAACCAGAAGTAATTTGAGGAGAAATATTATTTTTAGTATTTTGTGGAGTTGAAAATTTCCAACAAAAAGTGGAAGAGGCACATTCATTTGATTGTCTTGGAGAGAATTGAATTGGTGAACAACAAGCATCCTATTTAAAATTTAAATTTAAAGAAATGACAAGATAGGTGAATTTTGAGAAATATTTACGTAAAATTCATTATTAAAAGTACCATTATTTAGTTTTATGTTCGCGAACCTTACAATTAGAAATTAATAATAAAAGGGATAAACCGAACTTAATTATAAAGAGGACCGAAAATTGTCGAAAAAAAATTTAAATTAAAATAATAAACCTGAAAGACTTTTCTTTGCTGTTTATTATTTAAAGAAATACAATCAACAATTGGAGTACTTGGAGAATCAATTTGTTGTTGTTTACTTTCTTTTCCTTCTTCTTTAGAAATTTTTCTTTTTTGTTTTGAATTAATATTTAATTTTTGAAAATGTTTTCTATCTTCGAGAGTGCTACGAACAGCTTCTAATAAGGCACGAGAAGGAACATCAAAATTTTGATGATCAACAGATATTTCTTGTTGAGTTTGACAGTCAACCAAAGCATTTGAAGTAGAAGGTTGAGATAGAGATTGATCAATAGCACCACCAGAGCCCAAAGAACTACAATGTGTTGATGGGCCATATCTGAAGTTTTAAATTTAATTGAAAAATTATATTGATTAATCAATGATAAAAAATTGATAAAAATGCAAATAAAATAAATAAAACAACGAGAAGGGTTCGAACCCAGGCCACCCATACCTAACCAACACAAAAACTCACACAGTTTAAATTATAATTATACAGAGTAAATAAAATTAATTAAAAATAACTTTTCAAACCTTGCAGAAAACATTGGAGTTCCATAACATCCACCAGAATCAGCTCCTTCCAATTCAGAAGCTAAAGAATCGTAAAGCGAGTCTACACTATTTGTTCGTCTAATTGGAGGTGGTGGGGGAGCTTCTGCTCGTTGACGGTGTTCTCTCAATTCATCTTCTGTGTCTCTAAGCATTACAATAAGATCTAAATGACGTTCTTGAAGTAATTCAATTTCAGAACGGAGTTGTTCATGTGTATGTATTGCATCGTCTAGACGTGTTTGAATATCTTCATTTTCATCCCAAAGCTTTAATTTGTTAATTTAAAATAATTAGAAATATTTTTATTTAAAAATATTACAATACGTTCACGTCTCTTTCTTTCAGAAATATCAGACAATAATCGTTGGATTTCTTCTGTTTGGGATTCACATTGTTTTGCTTTTTCACCAAATTGAACTTGAATCTGTGCAATCTATAAAATAATATTTAATAATATTCCCGTAAATTTTCTAGCAAAATATTTTTCTTTCAATTTACTAATAAACAACAGAAAAAATAATCAAAATTTTGCCTGGGAAAGGCCTCAGTTAAAGAAAATTTTTATTAAAAAACCTTTAAATTTGCCGCTCTTAATTGTGATATATAATCGTTAACGGTATTCTTTTCTTTCTTTTCAATAACTAATTTCTGTTCTTCTAAATCATCAACCTGAATAAATAAATTTATTTATTAAATATTTTAAAAGATAAACCTTAGTACGTAATTGTGTATTGTCTTTCTCCAAATTTGAAAGTTGTTTTTCCATTCGAGAAAAATCTACAGACCTTTAAAAATCGTTTTTAAATTTTTTATTAAAAAATAATTTAAAAAGATAAAACCATTTTTTCTATTTTAAAACCAATAGAAAAAATTTAAAAAGCTGAAATTTTGTAGTTTAAAGAAAAAATATCTAAAAAAGTAAAACTAATGTTGAAATACTACAAGAGGGTTCGAACCCGGATAGTTTCTTTGATGGACACATACCCGACCAATTAAAACACAAAGCAACAGTTATAAAATCAAATTTTAATATATATCAACGAAAGGAGAATAAATTAAAAATATTAAAACCGTCAGATATTTTGGAGAAAGAGTCAGAAATATAAATTAATTAATCCTATTTAAAATTAATAATTTAAAAAACCTTGGACAAGAATTACTACAACAAGCTTTCTCTGCTTCCTCCTCTTCATTATATTCATTTTCTAAATCTACAATTGTACGAAAAAGTTTGCTACGTTGTTTTAAATGTCGTTGAAGTTGAGAGATTGTTTCATTGCTTGTTGCAAGAGATTCTTCGAGAAATTCATTTCTTTAAAAAAATTTAAATTATTTAAAAATTTATCCTCAAAAACATAAGAACTTCTCAAAATTTTTGTGTCAAAATAAAATTATTTAAAATCTACCCCAAATTTAGAAATATAAGAAGAGAATATAATTTAAAAATTAAAATAAAATTACTTTTCCAATAATTCCTTGTTCTCCTGTAGCAATGAATTCCCCAAATTAGCTGCCAATTCAAGATCCTTTTCTCTCTAAAAATAAAAAATAAATATAAAAATATATACTAATTATTTTAATTAATTTATATTAAATTCACCAAATTATTTCTTTCTCTCAAAAAATATTTGTTTTCTCGAAACATTAAAAAGAAATTAAAAATTAATAAAATAAAGTCAAATTAAAGGAAAAAAATTTTTGCCAAATATATTTTTTAAATTTAATTTTATAAAAAAATAAATAATTTTTAAATAAAAAATTTTTAGAGTGAATAGTTTAAATAAAAGTTAGTTGTTTAATCGCCGACAAAAAATAAAAATAAAAAAAAAGCCAGTTTGATTTGACAAAAGTTAAAAAAGAATAAATCTTTAAAAGGAGATAATCTTAACTTTTTTTATTAATAAAAAAAGAAATAAATAATTATTAATTTTAAATTAAATTTTATTTAAAGATTTTTTTTTAATTATTTAAAAAATAAAAATATCTACAAAAACCCTGTTCATTAAAAGACCAAAAACCAATCTTTAAATAATAACCAAAAAATATAATATAATTATAAAAAATTAAAGATCAGTCTACCCAACTGTGATTAATCTCCAAGTGTGAATAAAAAAATAATCTGCCTAATTTAAATATAATTAAAAAAATATTTTAAGAGATTCGAACTCATTTTAAAATAAATAAAACTTTTATTTAAATTTAATTAAAAAAATAAGAAAAATTATTTCTTATTTTAATTAAAATCAATTAAAAATAATCAATTTTCCGACTCAAAAATTTAAAAGAATTAACAACTGACAGAAAATTCTTTTTAATTTAATTGATTAAAATCATTTTGAAGAAAAGAATGGAAAGAAAATTATTTTTAAATAAATGAATTTATTTTTAATAAATAAATATTTTTTAAATAATTTTAAAAAATTCAAAAATTTACCTCATTTAATTCTTTCAAAAGTTTAGCCATTTCAGAAGATGTTGGTTCTTCAAAAGAAAGCCCTGGTAATGGTCTAGGTGAAGTTTTAGAAGGATTAAATAATTTAATATTATTTTTGTCGGGAGGTGTTGTTGTTCGTTGTTTAGTCTTTACCCTCGATGCTGACATAGGTGGCAGAGGGCGAGATGAGCGAATAAGAAATTCTGAAAAAATATTTAATTTAAATGAAAAATTAATTAAAAAATATTTATTGAGAAAAAAATTAATTCGTCACAGAATTTCAACAAAAATTAAAATATTTGAAAAACTAAAGGATCTGT
>ABLG01000890.1:0-18478 GCA_000172435.1 Meloidogyne hapla | reverse complement strand
ATATAATTCTTTTTTTCATTAGATAAAGAAGAAATAAATAATTCTGAAATATTTAATAATAATAATGGACCAGAAGATTTAACTTTATCAAAAGAAGAAGAAATAAAATCTTCTAATTCAGAATTAATTAATAATGGACAACAACAAAATTGGAGTTATGAAGATCAATTTAAACAGGTAAAAAAATATTTTTTTAAATAAAAATAAAAATATTTATTTTAAATTTTGGAAAAAATAAAAAAATGTTTTACTTGTGATATTTTGAATTTGTTTGATTTTTGTTTATTTTCTAAGAAATGTTTGTAGGTATATTCTTTTATGTTTTGTTGGAAGTATTGTTTTTTGAAATGTTTTTATTATTAAAAGTCTGATTATTCAAATGTTTTTCAAATATTCTTAAAAAATATTTTAAATTATATTCTTTTCTTTTGTTCCATTTGAAAATAAATAAAAACAATTTTAATATTTACATTTTTGCTTTTATTTATTTAAAGCTTTTTTGTTCATTTTCTACTAAATATTTATTTATGTGAGTAAAGTTAATTGTTTTCTTTTTGTTTAAATTTTTAGAAAATTTATTTTTAATAATAATCCTTTAAAACACTTTTAAAATATTTATAAATAATTTATTCAATTGTAAACCATTTCTTTAAAAAAAGATTTTTTAGTTTTCACACTAAATAAATAAATATTTTACTATAATTCTTTTCTAATTTTTAAATAAGAAAAAAAAAGAAAATTTAAAAAAAAAAGGATTATTATATATTTTTGGCAAAATGTTTATTTTAATAAACCGACAAAAAGAAAATAAATAAATAGAAGAAAATGAGGGAAAATTTATAAAAATAAATTTGAAAATATTTTCTTAATTTTTGGGACAAAACTGTTAAATTTAAGTTTGTTTATATGTTTAAGAATAAACTTAAAAATTTGTTTATATTTTTAAAAACAAAAGTAAATGAAATAAATAATAAAAGAGAATTTTAATATTTTATAAATTAATTATTTTAATTAAATATTTTTATAATATTACTATTAATTAATTTATTTATTATTTTATCTAAAAAGTATTAATTCTAACTTTCTTTTTAAATTTTATGTTCCCATAAAAATTTTACTTAAAAATGTTTAAAAATACTTTTATTATTTTAATGCTTTTTCTTTCAAAATATATTTTTAATTGTTTTCTTTCATTTATAAATATATTTATTCTATTGGTTAGTTAAATGAGAGAGAGAGAAATTACTGTGGCAATGACAATATTTAAAATTAAAAATATGTAAAAAATAATATTGAAGATTTAGAGAATTTTTAAATTTAGAGAATTTTAAAAAATAAAATTCATTTGAAATAATGTTTGTCTGTGTGTCCAAACAATTTTTTAATAAAAAATGTGTCTTGAATATTTAAATAAATTAATAATAATTTGTACAAACATTATTTATAAACTAAAAGTCTAAATACAAATTTTGTTGTTAATGTCAAAAAAATATTGTCCAAAAAAAAATATTTAAATATTTTTATTTTTAAAAGCTTTATGACCTTTCTGAAGATGCAGCCCGTAAAGAATGGCTTAATGATTGGCTTCAATTTATGCATAAAATAGGTAAACCTGTAACTAGAATTCCAATAATGGCTAAACAAGTTCTCGATCTTTATGAGGTTTTTTAAAAATATTTTTTAAAAGAAAAAATATTTTTATTTAAAGTTATATCGTCTTGTTGTTCAACATGGTGGACTTGTTGAAGTTATTAATAAAAAACTTTGGCGTGAAATAACTAAAGGATTAAATTTACCTCCATCAATAACTTCTGCTGCATTTACACTTAGAACACAGTTAAATTGAAATTAAAAATTATTTTAAAAATTATTATTTAAAAAGATATTCAAAATATTTATTTGATTATGAATGTCATCGACACAACTTTAGTAATATAGCAGATTTACAAGCAGCTGTAGATGGAAATAAACGTGAAGGACGTAAAAATCCTTTACCGGGAACAACAACTAAAAGTTCTAGTTTAACACCTCCATCTATTCAAAAACAAGAACAAAATGTAAAAAAAATAAACAATTTATTAATTATTAAATTGGAGGTATTAAAAGATTGGGATAACAAAGGATCTAGTCAAAGGGAATTAATTTTTGGAGAAAAAAAACCTTTCATAGGGAATTTGACTCACTGATCATTGTCGATCATAAAAATATTTTCTAAAAATGAAAATGATTTGATAAAATATTTTTGTGAGTAATTTCACACTTTTTTAAACCCAACAATATTAAATATTAGCAATATTTTTAATTTTTAATAATTTTAATTAGTATCATCAACAATTATCACCAAATTCTTCACAAATGTTTATAATTCCATCAACAAGTACTTTAAATAATAATAATAATTGTGTAACAACAGTCCATCAAATAATGGTTGCTGCTGCTGCAGCAGCAAGTTTTGGTACTTTTCCTTCTCCTTCTCAATCATCTTTTGCTGCTCTTTTTGGAAATTTAAATAATAATAATTTACAAACAAATATTTTAGAAAATAATATTGAAGATAATTTAAATGGTTAATTAATTTTTTTATTGAAAAATTTTTTTAAATAAGAAATGAGGTAAAGACTTCAAAATCTGTTTGAGAGATAAATATTATAAGAAAACAAAGATTTATTTTTGAAAAAAAAATAAAAAATAATTAAATATTTTAATTATTTAATTTAATATTTTTCATAGAAGAACAACAAAATTTCCAACAACAATTAAATAATGTATTAAATGTAGCTGAATCAACAAGACAAGTATTTAATAAATTTGGTTTAGATTTTATAAAAGAAAATGATGGAGAACAACAACAATATTTAAATATAACACCAACAATATTTAATTCTTCTTTACCTTTTAATGATTTATATATAAAGTTATTATTATTTTAATTTAATTTTAATTATCCCATTAGATGAAATGAAATATTTTTTAAATCAATTTTAATAATAAAAATATTTATACGATTAGGACCATTACTAAAAGAAATCGGCTTTAAATGTTTTAGAGAACTAAAAAAATAGAAAACAATTTTTAAATTAATTTTAAAGAATTTCAGAAATTCTGTAAAAACTTCAATGATAAAATAAAAAATTTTTAATTTTATAGAAATGACCAAAAATTTAATTATTCTTCCACTTCCCAACAAATAATTAAAACAACAACAGAACAACAAAATGAATTAATTAAAAATAATGAAAGATCAAAAACACCAATAATTCAATCAAATAATAATTTTAAAAAACAAAAACGTTCACAATCAGTAAATAATATTAATTTAAATGAAAAGATAATTAATTTAAATATTTCAAATAAAGAAAAACAAAAACAATATTTAAAAATAAATGGTAAGAAAAGGAAAATTATTTTTAAAAAATTTATTTATTAAATTTAAGCAATTAATGAAGATAATAAAATAAAAGGAAGAATTCAAATAAATAAAAAAGAACAAAATTCAATAAATATTTCTTTAAATTTAAATGGAATAAATTATAAAGGAATTTTATTTTCTTGTTTTAATAATAAAAATAATTTGGAAATATCTAATAAAGGAGAAGAAGAAGAAGAATGGCAATTTTTAATAGAAAATAAAAATAATGAAATGAACTAAAATAAAATTTAATTTTTAAATAATTATTTTGTGAATATTTTTTGTTCTAATTATATAAATAATCTTTGTTCCGGTTTTTAATAATTTTTTAATATTTTTTAAATCAAATTATGTGAAATAAAAATAAAATGTTCCGTTATTCAGTTTCCAAAGGGCGAAAACCTTTTTCAATAATTTGGCAAGCATTAATTAAAATATTTAATTTAAATTCGAAGACAATTTTTTAAATTTAAAGAATTTAAATAAATAAGTCAGTAGTTCTTTTGGAACCAGAATAGCTAAGAGAGATTGATAATAAAACCATTATATGATCCATGAGATAGGTAAAATATTATTATATGACCAAAAAAATTATATAAATCACGGTAAAAATAGAATACATTTTTTTAATTTTAAGACTTTTTTTTTCGTTTTTTTAGACTTTTTTTTTTGTCTTAACAAATACATGAAAAATGTATTTGTTGCCTCCAAGAGCTGGATAACAAGCGCCCGCCACGACGCTCGGCGAAAGTGAATTTCGCTATTTAACTTATATGTAGGGCTGCACATTTTAGGTGCGAAAAAGCCCAAAATAGGTACCTATTCTAGGTTTCTGAGACTTGAAAAATAGGTGCGAAATAGGTGTGAAAAACGCGAAATAGGTAGCAAATAGGTACAAAAATTTGCTATTATTCTATAGTAAAACATTTATTAAATTTGACAAACAACATTTAAATACGATTTTCACAGTTACACACAATGTATTTTTCAAGGTTTTGTGGTGTAAAACTCTGTCTATTGTCTGCAAGAATATTCTTATATATTGAAAAGCTTCGCTCCACATCTGTAGAAGTAACAGGCGCGTACTTCATAGCAGCCAATGCAGCAGGAGGCATCACAATATTCGATTCACCGCCCGTTAGAACTTTGGCCGCCGTTAGAAATTTTATAGAAAGGAATATTTGATGAAATTAATAAATCGCAAAGATCGTCGACAAAGGAATTGTCGGAAGTAAGGGAAGTTGAAACGAATTGTTGCTTACGTGTCTCTACTCGCTCACAAACTTCCTTATGTTTCTGCGTATCGTCGTGCTGCTTGATGTGACTGAATTGTGAACAACGCACCTTAAATACAAAATAAAAACGGTTAAAACAATAAATTACCTGCTGTTCACATCGTTGGCAGTAGATAACCTTGCCATCACTAGAGTAAATTCCTTGCGGAAATTTTGCTATCCATTCCTTGAGCAAAGCAGAATGTGATTTGGGATTAAATAAAAACTTGAAAGCCTAGATTTTATTCAATTTTATTCAATAAAAACTTGAAGCCTGTACAACAAAACGCCAATTTGTTCAATTTATTCAATTTTAGCAAGACATTTTATCCAATTTTATTCAAAATGTTAAAAAATTTAGAATATTTGGCAAAAATGGTAAAATAGGTTCAAAAACCTAAAATTGCCCAAAAATGTACCAAATTAGGTTCGCACCTATAGGTTAGAAAAAAGTGCCGAAATAGGTTTCAATAGGTGCGAATAGGTTGGGTCAAATAAACAATATCGAAGCTAAAAATGTGTTTTTTGTGCATAACTCGACGAGCCTAGTTCGCAGAAAAAATAGGTAAAAACCTAAAATGTGCAGCCCTACTTATATGCAATCCACAATTTTTCAAATTATAGTAAGGACTTTTCAGTGCCAACTTTTATTCATCGATGTTTGATTGCCAGTTCTGATCGCCAGAACATCGTTTCAGAATACGCCAATAACTTTTTTGATTTTAGACCGATCCGAATAATTCTTATATCATTCGAAAGGTCTCGTTATGAGGATTCTTTTTCTTAACTGGATCGATCTGATCCGAACATTCTACAAAAAGTTATAACCAAATAATTGACTTTTTCTGCCTGTAGCATCATTTATTGCGTGTATCTTTTTTAAAAATGATCGGATCATGTTGGCTTAGTTAAGAAAAAGTATCCCCATACCGAGACCTTTCGAATGATATATGAATTATTCAGATCGGTCTAAAATCAAAAAAGTTATAGGTCAAAATCGGCTATACTGAAACGGCGGATTCTGAAACGGCGATTCTGAAACGGCTATTCTGAAACGTCCTTAGCCCGTGCCGAAAGGTTTGTTGACGAAATGAAGAAACAACGTTTAAAAATAATAAAGTTTGTGGCGTCATTTTAATTTTTATTTTCAAGAAATTTTATTCATTTCTGTATTTTGTTGACCATAATATGCTATCATGAGTTTAACTGTTGATAAAAAATATTTTATTGATCGTGCCACAAGGATTTATTCTGCTTGGGTATTTACTTTAATAATATTTTTATCTTATTCATTTTTATTTAAGGAAAAAGATGAAAATCTTAAATCTTTGGATAGTCTTGTTTTTTGTGTTGGAACGAATCAAGATGAATTGCCCTATTCAAAATCTCAATCAATTCAGGTTTGCTTTATATTCGTCATTTGTTTTTCACTCATTTGGCTTGCTATTAGCTCTACATCTTTTATCTTAAAAGTCCCAATTTCTTCATAAGTCATTTAGTTATTCGTAACAAAATTCACAATTTTATGACAAAATTACGAGAGATGTAAACACAGTTTCGGGCCTTCTTAATATTTCCAGCAACCTGTAGTTGTAACGTTTTGAGTGTCTTCTAACTTTTTTTCATCGTTTTTCCTTTTTTAATTTCCTAATTTATAGACATGGCTCTTCAATTGTGCACTTCCAGACACTCTTCTCATATTAACAAAAAATGGAATTTATTTCATTGGAAGTGACAAAAAGGCACAATTCTTCTCTCCACTTGAATCTAAAGAGAATTTAAATCCTTTTGTGCCACCTTTCTCAACATTAATTCGAAATAAGGCAGACAAAGACAAGGATAATTTTGAGAAGTTACTTGGAAAAATTATAGATGCTGGTCGTCGTATTGGATGTTTCACGAAGGACAAACCAGATTCTGCATTTGCTAAAGCTTGGGATTCTGCTTTGAAAGCTAAAAATTTGGTATTTTTTTGATTTTTTTGTTACTTTTTGATTGTCCACTAAGAAATTATTCTTGAATTTTCACTGAAATTGAAACAAATTTGTATATTGAGTCAAAACATTTAAGCTCTTTTTATCTTTTTACTGATTCCTTTCAAAATTTGATTATAATTTTATAATCCAAAATTTCTTTTTTTAGTCAATTGAAGACATTTCACTTCCATTTGCAAAAATATTCTCAGTTAAAGATGAAAAAGAAATTGAATTACTTCGAAATTCTGCTCACGCAACAGTTAATGCTTGGAATCATTTAAGGCGTAAAATTGTTGATATTGTTGATACAGAAAAGGTTTATTTTAATTTAATATTTTTTATATTTAATTTTATTATTTTTTAGCGTATCAAGCAAAGTCGTTTGGCTGAAGATTTGGAGAAATCGATGGTTAATGTTCAAGTACAAGGAGAATTGGCAAAAAAGAATATTTTGGAAGTTTGTTATTGTCCAATAATTCAATCTGGAGAGAATTGTGCTTTAAAATTTAGCTCTCAAAGGTATTATTGTTTGGGCCTTATTGTTAGTTTAGGAAGATAACCTTTTTAGGGAATTTTTTGTTTAATATTTCCAAATAGGAATTTTCCTCTTTTTCTTATTTCCAATTTCTTGTCTAATATATTAAATGTTTAAACTACAACGGTTCTTTTTATTTTAGCCCTGATAAACTTCTTCATTTTGGTTCAATTGCCAGTACACTCGGTGTTCGATATAGCGTAATTATTTTTTCAAAATGTTTTTTTAAATTTCATTTTTAGTCTTATTGCACTAATGTTGCTCGTACTTTAATGGTTATGCCAACACAATTAATGGAACAATTGTATGAACTTCTTCTAACAACAGAATCAGCTATAATTGATGCATTAAAGCCTGGTCGACCAATTTCTGAGGCTTATGAAGCTGGAATTAATCATTTTAAAGAACAAAAACCTGATTATCTTCAATATCTTGTTAAGAATTTTGGGTTGGTTTTTTAACTATATTTAAAAATAAATCTATATTTTTAGTTTTGTTACTGGAATTGAGTTTAGAGAAAGTGGATTGCTTATTAACGAACGTTGTAATCATTTGGTTGAAAAGAATATGACTTTTATAATAGCTGTTGGACTTCAAAACTTCCCTAATAAAGAAGCAAAAGATGATGATAAAAAAACTTGTTCAATTTTTATCAGCGATACAATTCTTGTTTGTGAGGTTGGAAAAGAAAATATTTTTAATTATTTTAATTTTTGTTTTTAGGATGGCCCAAATGATATTTTGACTATTGCGGCAAAAAATCGTTTGCGTTCAAATTCAATCAGATTTCGCGAAGAAAATTCAAAATCTTCAAAAGAAGTGGAAGAAACAACAACTACACGTACTAAACGTTCTGTTGTTTTGCAAGATCAAACTAGAGTTGGTTTTTTGAATTTTTTAAAATAAATTATTTTCTTAAAGCATAAACAAACAAATGAAGAGAAACGGAAAGAACGTCAAAAGGAATTGGCTGAACAATTAAATAAGGAAGCTAAGGAACGTTTATTGTCTAATAAATCTGGCACTGCTGAAACTAAAAAGTTTTTTATTTTTTACATTATTTTTTTTTCTAATTTTTAAGAGCAAAGAAATCAAATATTTCATACAAAAATGAAGAAAAGTTTCCCGATGAGCATGAAATAGAGAAGCTTATGATTTATGTTGGTTGGTAATTTTATATTATTTAATTATTTTTAGATTTTCTCATTTTTATTCATTAATCGTAATTTTAATTCTGTCTATAATTAATCTGTCAAATTTATTACTAATTTTACTTTTCTCAAATCTTTTTTTTTAATTTTTTGAAAATTATTTTCAGATAAGAAACATGACACTATCATTGTACCAATATTTGGCATTCCTGTCCCATTCCATATCTCAATGGTTAAAAACGCCAGTTTGGCAAATGAGGGCGACTTCTCCTATTTACGTATCAATTTTACACATCCTGGTTCTCAAATTGGAAAAGAAAATCCACAGTTTGCTCTTGCAAAATACTTGAAAGAATTGTAGGGATTTTATTAAATTAAAAAATTTTTTTCTTTTTAATTTTAGATCATTCAAGAGTAGCAATGTTCGTGAGCCCGGTGAGGTTAATGCACCGAGTCTGAATCTTCAAAATGCTGCTCGTATGATAAAAGAATTACAAAAACGTTTTCGCACTTTGGAGGCTGAAGAGCGTGAAAAGGAAGGAGCTGTAAAACAAGACAAATTAATTATATCACAAAATGGCAAAGGAAATCCAAAATTAAAAGATCTTTATGTTCGTCCAAATATCATCGCTAAACGAATTAGTGGGTCATTGGAAGCACATGTTAATGGTTTTCGCTATACTTCATTAAGAGGAGATAAAATTGATGTTCTCTATAATAATATTAAACACGCATTCTTCCAACCATGCGATAATGAAATGATAATTCTTTTGCATTTTCATTTGAAGGTCTTGTTTTATTTTTTTAATATTAATACAAATTATTTAGAATCCAGTGCTTTGGGGAAAAAAGAAATATTTGGATGTACAATTCTACACTGAAGTTGGAGAAATAACTACTGATTTAGGTAAATACCACCATATGCAGGACCGTGATGACGTGCAAAGTGAACAGGTTATTATTTGTTTTTTATCATGAAATTATAAATTAACTTATTGTTAGATGGAACGTGATATGCGCAAAAAACTCAATCTTGCCTTCCAAAATTTTTGCGACAAAGTTTTCCGAATGACAAATGAACATGTTGATTTTGACACTCCATTTAGTGAACTTGCATTTATTGGAGCGCCACATCGATCTTCAGTTAGATTGCAACCAACATCATCTTGTTTGGTACATCTTACTGAATGGGTTAGTTTTCTAAAGTTTCTACTAATTTTATTGATTTTAATAATAGCATATTTCTTTATTTAGCCTCCATTTGTTGTCACACTTGACGAAGTAGAATTGGTACATTTTGAACGTGTGACTGGAAATACAAGTACATTTGATGCTGTAATTGTTTTCAAGGATTATTCGAGAAAGCCACATAATATTGGACAAATACCATCATCTTCTCTTGATGGCATTAAGGATTGGCTTAAGTAAGTTAGAAAAGAAAGAATACTTTTACATTATAGATAATTTAAATGGCAAGCCCATTAAACCTGTTTCCCAATCTTTCATCCCCTTCTATAGTCTATAATTTGCATTATATAATTTGCTCTTCAGCTCTTGTGACATTAGATACAGCGAAGGTCCTATGTCATTGAACTGGGCAAACATAATGCGCACAATTAATGATGATCCTGAAGCATTTTTTGAAGATGGTGGTTGGAATTTCCTATCGGCAGAATCGGATGAAGGTGAAGAAAATGATGTTGAATCTGATGAGTCTTCCTTCCATGCTTCTGAAGATGAAACTTCTGCTAGTAGTGACGAGGATGAAGAGGAAGAGGAGGAAGGTGTTTCTGAGGAGGAATCAGGTTGATATTTTGGAAATTTTTGTCATTTTTTTTTATTTTTATAGAAAGTGAAGCATCTCTCGACAGTGAAGAAGAGGAGGGAAAAGATTGGAGTGATCTGGAAGAGGAGGCTGCTAAAGGTTTGTCTTCATAAAATAAATTAATCATAAATATAATCTTTATAGCCGATCGGGTGAAGGCACGTGAAGAGGATGAAAATGACAAGCGTCATCATCAAACTAAAAGAAAGAGCGGGAAGTCTGGCCCTCCGCCGAAACGTCGACGTTAAATAAAAGAATTGAGACTCGATAATTCACTCACATTTCCTACCCCAATTCTATTTTTAATTATTTCTCTTAGAAAATATTTTAACCTGTCGCCCAGCTGAATTTGGTTTTTCCTTTTCTAATTTTACGGCGTAAAAATTTGTAAAAATTTTCAAATTTAAATTTCCGTTAATTTTGAACATCGGATATTTATCTTTTAATTTGCTATTATCAGAGTTGATTTACAAATAACTGTAAATGATCAATAAGCCAATAATGTCTTTCCATATTTTCTAATCTTTAATAATTTTTATTTTAGCATCACGTTTATTATAATTTCTTCTCGTCTCGTAAACTTTGCACTTCAACGTTGAACAATGACATATGGTCATCCGGTACTTGTTTTTGAACCAGCTGAGGAGCTTGTATTCAGAGGTAGATTTTGAAAATTATTTATCTGATCATGCAACGGAACCTCCCCTAATTTGAATTTCAAATGTTTCATTAAAATGTTCAAGGAATGAACTTCAAACATTTCATTCATGTTTGATTTGTACCTGCAAACAATAAAAATGCATTTCTAAAAATTTTATTATTCTAGACAAACTTGGTCATGTTACTGGTGTTCAGCTTATCATCAAAAATAAGAACTTAGATGAGATTTACTTTAAGGTTATTTTAATTCTTAAATTTAAATTCAATTTATTGTTTTCAGGTTAAATCAACTGCAAGTAAATTCTACAGTGTGAGGCCTTCCTCTGGAACTATTAAACCTCACAGCCAAGTCAAGGTTATCATTCAACCTCATGATGATTCTGCTAAATCGTTGGATGTTATTGAGGAGAGTAATCATCGCTTTATGATTCAGGTTTTTTAAATTAATTTTTTGTAACTTTTGGGCCTTTGAATATTTGTTTTTATTTTAGGCTGCTTTCTTTGACAATAAATCTCCTAAAACAGCTGATGAATTTTGGCAAAACTTTGACAAAAGTAAAGTTCCTGTAACTACCGCCAAATTGCATGTTCTTGTTAAGCGCCCGGATGCTAACGCTATTTCTACTACCGAAGCAACTAATGGTGGAACTTCTCACAGTCAACATCGACAAGGGCTTGTAGATCAGGCTGAGGCATTTGATAAGGCGGTATTCTTTTTAATAATAAAATTTATTTCATTTGTATTTTAGCATTTTCATGTGCAAGACAGAGCAAAAGAGAATGTTAAGGCTGTGGAGAGTGTTGCTGTTGTCAAAAAGGATCAAGAAAAGACCAATGGAAATTTGTCAAATACTCCATCAATTCCTCTTTTTCGGAATATTGTTGAAAATGTTGAGTTATTGACGAATACGATTGAAGAAGTTCAGGTTTTGGTTTTTAAATATTTTTTCAATAATTTTGTTAAGAATGGGGTAAACGAAGGCGATACAAAGAAAAAGATAGAAGAGTTTAGTGAAATGGAAAAAGCTATTGATGAAGAAAGTAAAGAGGGGGATAACATGATTAAGAATGAAGTCAAAAACTTGCAGGAGTCGGCAAATGAAGTTGCTAATGCTGAAGAAATACAGGTATTTTTAAACAAAATTTTAAATATTCAAATAGCATGTCGAAAATATATTTATTTCGAGTTATTTTTGGGTTGTTCAAATAATTAATTAATTATTTTAAAATTTATTTTTCTTCGAATATTAAATCTCATTTTATATAAATAAATTTATTTTTTAAGAAATTATCGAATCTTAACTTTGGCTCTTCAAGTGGTGATTGTACAGAAGAGATGCGTGTTCAAATGCCATCTTCTCCACTTCCAAATAATCAACCAGCTCATTTGACTATTGCCAATACTTCAACTGAAAATAAGGTTAATGATTTGTCTTCAACAATGTTCAAACAGCAACAGCCTCTTTTTAATTCTTCTCAATTCTGCTATTATCCTATGCCATTTGTTGAGCCTGCTTTTGGCGGAGCAGAGAGTGGAAATGGATATTATGGTATTTTTTAGGAATTTTTTTTATTAAACCCTTAAACAAATTATTTCAAGCTATTTAAAAGACATTTTTAATTATTATTTTAGGTCGTTATATTGCTAGTATTCTCGATAAGATGCCAAAGAAGATTGCAATTACTTTGAAACGTGATATTGCTGAAATTATTGCTAAATATGAACAGAAAGTTGCTGAGGAGGAGAATGAGTGCCACTGATTCAGCTATTATGTAACAAAACATTCTCGAGCTTTTACGTAAATTATTATTTCTTTGGGTTTTATAAAGGTTATTATTTTAAAGATAGATATTAATTTCTTTTTTTTTTGATTAGTTTAAAAAGAAATATTTTTATTTAATTAAAAATTATTCTTTTTGGAATTTTTTATACTTTTAAAAAAAATTAAAAAACAAAAAGAAATTAATTTTTATCTACTGAATTATGTTCATTTTAAATTATTTGTTTTTGGTTTGAAAGGGGGGAATTATTTCAAATATATTTATTTACTGCTTCACTTTCATTTATTTATTCTGGGATATTTTATTGTTTTGAAAGTGATTAGCTCAAAAATTAATTTCCAAAAGTTTATTACTGCGCATTTTTTGGATTATTTATTTATTATTTTTGGTATAAAAATATTTTAAAAAATATTTAATTTTTATTTTTAGGAGGTAAATTTAAAATACTAGCGAAGTAGGGTCGCCCTTCGGGCGAACCTACTCGCTAGCATAAACATTTTCGTGAACATTCATACAAACATTTAAGATCTATTTCCATAAAAACTTTCTTAATTCCAAAACGTTCCAAAACTTTCAGAACATTCCAAAACTTTCAAAACTTTAAATTTCAAATAAAAATCAATTTATTACTACAAAAAATTGAAAAAATAAATAGCGAAGTATTAAATCTTAACTCGAGGATCTTAAGACTCAATACAATATATTACACATAACGATATATTACAATATATTACACATACAACACATAACGATCCTATATTCAAAAATCAACTATCATTTAACAAACTTCTTTCTTTATTATTCTTTACATTGCATCAGGGTTTGACAGGTGTTGTAAGCAAAGACCCAATAACAGCCTTCTTTTTGAGGATTTTCACGTCTTTCGCTTCAGTCTTGATAGTTAAGCATTCGTCTAAAGAACTTTACACATAGGTAAATAGAAAAAAACTTGTTTACCTTCAACACAAAAAACACCTTTTTTGATTTGAATACTGTCTCCTCTTTCAAGCAAATTAAGTTCGGCACATTTCGTTTTGCATACAAGTCAGATCCGCCCGCTTATACGCTAATCGCTAATTAGCTTATACGCTAATCCTCGCTAATACGCAGGTAATTCCGTACACCCCTCCCTTCCCAACATCTTCGAATTTCTTTACAGTGGCAACTTTCGCTTGCGCTTTGTCACATAATGTAGATGAAGCAACAACAAACTCATAGTTCAGGGGTGTGTTATAATATTTCTGACCGTCGAAACGTTGTTGGTCAAAACGCTGAGCACGCAGTAGATTCAGATTCAACACATATAACTTTAAAGTATTGCTGTAAAAGCTGTTTACCTCTCCAATATTGCATTTAGATAGATCAACTGTTGTGTGCTTTGTTCTAGTCCATTGCGTAACCGCAAAAAGTTCTCCTGACTCGCACGACAACAACACAGTACATTTAGCAGACGATGGAAAACACTTCGCAGCAATTCCACAAGCTTGACTAAAAATGTTAAAATTTTAAAGAAAAAATGTATAGAAACTAACCCCATTGTTGTCCCTCGTGGTATAGCCATCAACTCTTCAACAGTGGACAATTTGAACTCACACTTATCAGAACAAATTTTAGCACATTCTGGATCCAATACAGAAGATGTAGACAAGGCTTGAAGTTTGCTGCTGTTGTCGTTCATTGTTGGTAATTGGTTGTTTATAATTAAATGATTTCGTGGGAGAGAAATTAAAGGCTTTTATAGTAAAATAGTTAAAGGCAGTGAGAACCATCTCATTTGTGCTATTCAAAATTCTTAATTCTTTTCCTCTTTCTAGAATTAAAATCTTAGTTTTGGGCAATTCGCCGTCATAAACTGCTGCTATTTCTTTAGCTCCTGGTACATTGTACCCTTATGTAAGCTCTTATCTTGTATCAACAACAAACCAATCTCCATAGGAGACCTATTTCCTATTCTAGCTTTTTCGAATTCTTCATCTTTCATCATTCTATATGCTTGAGCAAAAGGATTAATTTCATTTATCAAATCACAAACATCAGCTATCAAACATTTATTTATAACTGGATTTGCTCTATAATAGCAATAAAAACTTGCCCATAAACTGGCTCATCCTCGATCTGGATTCACTGCTATATTCAAAATGGTAGCACAAAACTGAAGATTCATTTATAGTTTATAGTAAAGTTATTCGTGGAGAGAAAATGAAGGATATTTATTAGAATAATTTGGTGAGTTCTGTCATCATCTGCGTTGTCTTTTATCATCTGTTGTCTTTCGTCGTATCTTTCTCACGTATCCCAGGATCTCTTATGTCAAGAGACTCCACTTCTCATATTCTGATCGGTTCTGGTCAGTTCTGGTCATATTCTGATCAGTTCTGATAATATTCTTATCATATTCTGGTCATATTCTGGTCAGTGCTGGTCATATTCTGGTCATATTCTGATCAATTCTGATAATATTCTGATCAGATTCTGACCAGTTCTGATCATATTCTAGTCAGTTCTGGTCATATTCTGGTCAGTTCTTGTCATATTCTGGTCAGTTCTGGTTATATTCTGATCAGTTCTGATAATATTCTGTTCAGTGCTGGTCATATTCTGATCAGTTCTGGTCATATTCTGATCAATTCTGATAATATTCTGATCATATTCTGACCAGTTCTGGCCAGTTCTGGTTATATTCTGATCAGTTTTGATAATATTCTGGTTATATTCTGATAATATTCTGGTTGTATTCTGATCAGTTCTGATAATATTCTGGTTATATTCTGATCAGTTCTGATCATATTCTGGTCATATTCTGATCAGTTCTGATAATATTATTATTCCGCCTGCTTCAATATTTCGCCTGCTTCATTATTCCGCCTGCCTCAATATTCCGCCTGCTTCATTATTCCACCTGCGTCATTATTCCGCCTGCTTCATTATTCCGCCTGCTTCAATATTCCGCCTGCTAAAACTTACTATAAAAGCACTCATTTTCACTCCCCCAAAAGCATTTTACTATAAAAGCCTGACAAGATCCATTATCTCATCACAAATTATATATAGGATATTTTTGGAGGGAAACTGTTTAGAAAATTTAAGAATTACCCAAACTAAATTGATTTTATCGTGTTCATTCACCTCTTAACTTTTTTGTCTTGTGTTCACTCTTCTTTAACGAAGAGGGACATTGATTCTCTTCTTCCTTTTTTGTTGGTTGTCTTTTTTTAATTGTTTCTTTGAAGAATTTGTTTAAAAAAGGTGGGGGGAAGATTGCGCTCATCAGAGAGAAGAATGTTTTATAACCAAAGTCAACAATTAATCATTTATTTAATGGGGGAATATTATGTTAGAAATTACTACCACTACTACCGCAGCTGTCAATTCAAAAGAAAAAGAATTATCTTCTTTAATTTATAACCATGGAGCAGCGATAAAATTGATCTCTTCTGAACAAGCAAGGCAACAATTACATTTTGTTGATGAAGAATATCAAGAAGATGAATTAGAGAAAGGATGTGGAAGAGATGTTTACGACATTAATTCTGTATGGAAATAATTTAAGAATTTTTTTAAAGGAGAAAGAACTTGAGTGTAGAGTAAAGAAAAAACTGTACTATCAGCAATTCTAGGGTTATTTTACTAGTTAAAAATCAAATAGACCCGTTAGATATTCTTCCTCACTTGAGATCAATTTGGGGGGTATATTTCCTACTAAATCTGGATCCTGTTTTTATTTGACTCTATACTCAATCCGGCTTTGATATAATCTGGGGTAAACGTCCATCAATTTAATTTTCCGTTAATTTTCAAAAATTGTGTCATTAATTCTTTAATAGCCTATTGAAAATGGTCGTTTGCTTAATTCTAAAAGAACGTTGAAGAGAAATAAACAATGGTCAAGATCTCCATATTCTTTATGGAAAGCAAAATTTATTTATGATTATCAATGTTCAGAAGATGATCTCGGAAAAGAAGTTTTCAAATTTTTTCTCAAAAATTAAAAAAAAAATTTTTTTTAAGCTTCTTATGGCTTCCGCTCCACATTTTGGTGTATTTTTGCTTATGTTATTACATATTGTATTTGGATCATTTATTTTTATTCAAATAGATTCAACTATAGGAGAAAGACCATTTTATGAAGTTTTTCTTTTTTCTTTTACAACAATTACTACAATTGGTATAAATAAATTAATTATTTATTTTTTAAATAATTTAAAAAAAAGGTTATGGAAATATTGCTCCAAAAAGTTCATTAGGAAGATTATTTTGTGTTTTTTATTGTGTTTTTGGAATTCCTTTAGCATTTATAACATTAACACAATTTGGACAATTAATAACTGAAATATATTGGATTTGTTTAATTTCATTTAAAAATTGGAAAAAAAGAAAAGAAGAAAATGAAGAAGAAGAAAAAGAAAATATTTTTGAGCAAGTTTTAATTTAAAATTAATTTTAAATAATTTAAATAAAATAAACAGTTATATTCAAGAAACAGAAATTGAAAAACAATTGCCTATTATTTTAATTACTATTTTAATTGTTTTACATTCTCTAATTGGTGGTCTTTTATTTCATTTTGTTTTTGATAATATGCCTTTATTTAGAGCAATTTATTTTAGGTAAAAAAATGTTTTTTTTTATTAAAAAATAATTATTTATTTTTTAAATATTTTACAAAAAATTTCTTAAAAAAATTCTAAAAAAATATATTTTAAGTTTCATAAGTATAACAACAATTGGTTTTGGTGACATTTGTCCTAAACCTAAAAATTTACTCGAAACAATATTTATTATTATTTATCTCAGTTCTGGTATAGCAATTATGTCAACAATGTTTGGGTAAAAAATATTTGGAAATTAAATTAATTTTTTAATAATTTTGTTAAAAAGTGCATTAGGTGAACATCTTCGTCGTATTCATTATTTGGGAAGAAATTTTGTTGGAAGTCAAGATGTTTGTATTTGGTTTAGTGGTAAATATATTACAATTAAAGAATTGGTTACTCTTGTATCAAATCAATTTAATGTATTTATTTTATTTTTTAAAAAATCATTTAATAATTTCAAAGGCCTCGCCAGAAAGGCTTCGTGAAGTTTTAGATGAATTAGATATTCTTACAAAAATAGCAACATTAAATAATGAAAATTCTAATAAAAAAATAAAAAAAGAAAAAGAATTATTTAATAATGAAATTAAACAATTAGAATTAAATTTAAAAGAAAATGTTATAGAGCCATTAATTAATAATAAAAAATTGTCAACTTCATCATCAATAAGCACAGAACGAGAAAGGGTAAAATTTAAAAAAATATAAAATAATTATTCAAAAGTTGAGTTTTGAGAAAATGAGATTTGAATAGATTTTTTAGACAAATTATATTTGCTAGTCACAGAAACATTTCTATAAAATTTAAATTTTTATTAAATTTTTCAATTTTAGATGATACAAGCATTAAGTACTTTACACCAAATTGGTTTAAAAGGTTCTAGAACATTTCGTACTCCGTCAATGAATTCATTCACGGCATATGTTCGAAACAACTTTTTTGTACAAGCAGAATTATCACAGAATAATTTAACAAGAAGTTTAGATGATGAAACTTTAATTGTTAGAAAACCTATTTTTGAATAAAATTGATATTTTATTAAATATTTTAATGAAAATTTTATTTCTTTTGTTTTAAACAAAATTGTGACACGAAGTCATATTTCTGTAATAAGTTCGTTAATCTAAGCTTGTGTTGAGAAAGATGTTCTCAAAGATAAAGAATTTTATTAATTAATTTTTAATTTGTCTTTGATCTTTAATTTATTTTATTTTATAAAAATTTTTTTTATATATATATATATATATATATATATATATATATATATATA
>ABLG01000894.1:0-54293 GCA_000172435.1 Meloidogyne hapla | reverse complement strand
AAATTTCGAAAAGACGGAAAAGGGAAAAAAGATCTTGTTACCAACGCCACACGATACATCACGGGAAGTCAATAGTAGAAATTTTCGGAACTTGTCGCGTTATTCTCTCCCGGGGGATGTAAAAGTTGCAGTATGTTTTTTGAAATAAGGTGTTTCTAGGGTTAGGGCTAAGTTTTATCGTCATATTTCCCTTATTAAGTATCATATTAAACAAAAGATGGGCTATCATCAGGCGGTAACGAATGGGAGTAAGGGCAGTTTGGCGCCTCCTGTTAAATTTAAGAAACACGGAATTTTAGTCTCCAAAATGGCGAACGGGTTTCGTAACCGGGCTTATTTAATTCAGAACCTATGGTCAGGTGGGTTTGGGTTAAATGTTTTGGCTTTTTCATTCAAAATGTCTCTAATTATCTCGCGCCCAACTGTGCTCGCGCCCAATCGGCCGCGCCCAACTGTCCTGCTCCGACATATTAGGTATATGAAAATAAACGGTAAAGGTCGATTCAGAGTAGCCGATTCAGAGTCGCCGATTCAGAGTCGCCGATTCAGAGTACGCCGATTCAGAGTAGCTGATTTTGACCTATAACTTTTTTGATTTTTGACCGATCCGAATAATTCTTTTATCATTCGAAAGGTCTCGGGTTGGGGATTCTTTTTCTTAACTGAGCCAACATGTTCCGATCATTTTTCAAATAGATACACGCAATAAATGATGTTACAGGCAGAAAAAGTCAGTTATTCGGTTATAACTTTTTGTAGAATGTTCGGATCAAGTCGATCCAATTAAGAAAAAGAATCCCCATTCAAAGACCTTTCGAATGATATAAGAATTATCCGGATCGGTCTAAAATCAAAAGCGTTATGGGCGTACTCTGAATCGGCGTACTCTGAATCGGCGACTCTGAATCGGCTACTCTGAATCGTCCCCTACCCAAAATAAAAATCCATGGAAGTAAAAAATAAATTAGATAGAACAAACGAGAGAAAAAAAAGTTAGAAAAAAGATTTTACGCCAAAATAATTATTAGAATTTTTGCAACTTTTTGAAAATAAATTTTCACTGGCATATCCATTTGAGTCTCAATTGAATAAGAATTTAAGTTCTAACAATAAACTAGATTTTTTACATTGGAGAACCTCATCAATTTTCTATTGCTAGAGAAAATTAAGTGCACATTAAACTGAAAAAGCTATACACATTGCTTAAAACCATCGTTATAAATTTTATTTTACATTTTTTTTCTTTTTTGTTTTAATTTAATTTAGTATAAAGTATTTAATGGTCAACGTTCCAAAAGCTCGCAAAACTTTTTGTCCGGGCAAATGCCGAAAGCATACCCAACACAAAGTGACGCAATACAAAAAAGGAAAAGAATCAAAATTTGCGCAAGGTCGACGACGTTACGATCGAAAACAGAAAGGTTATGGTGGACAGACTAAGCCAATTTTCCGCAAAAAGGCCAAAACTACAAAGAAGATTGTGTTACGAATGGAGTGTGTTGAGGTTTGATTATTATTAGAGTTTTAAGTTGGAAGAAAGACATCTGGCTTTAAAATTTATTTTTCTTCAAACCCCCTAATTATTTTATTTTTAATTTTAAATTATTTTAAAATTTAGTGTAAGCATCGCATTCAAAAACCAATCAAACGCTGCAAGCATTTCGAATTGGGTGGACAAAAGAAGTCAAGAGGACAAGTTATTCAGTTTTAGATAATTTGCTGAATATTATGTGTTGAAAATTGTTAATTGATTAAAATATTAAAAAATATTTTCTTTGACTTTATTTAATTTGTTTATTAAAACAAATTATTTCTTTTATTCTTTTTCTTTTAATTAATTTTTAATTATTTTGGATGGTTTTACCACTTTCTTTACTTAAAACTGCTCAAAATCATCCGATGCTAATTGAGCTGAAAAATGGAGAAACTTATAATGGAATGTTAATTGCTTGTGATTCTTGGATGAATGTTCATTTGCGTGATGCTATTTGTACTTCTAAGGTTTCGAATTTTTTAAATTAAATTGTTTACACTTTTAGCTAGATATCGAAGATTTTAAAAAGTCTGGACCGTGACTTTGGTTAAAACCCAGCTTTGGCCAAGGCCCCCTCTATTTACAGCCAATACGGGACCGTTTAAGAATTTTAAATTTTCCAATTCTTTGGCCACATTCATACATTTTGTCGCTTTTCAGTTTTAGCGATGAAACACTAATTGGGGCTATATTATTTAGAGATAATATCTAGGGTGTTCACACTAAAAAGTTTCGTGTGTTCATAGTTTTAAATTCTCACATTTAGGAAATGGAAGGTTTTCCATCTTTCCCACATCTCGAAACTTGGGGAAAATTTTTCAAATAAATTTTAATTTATTGGCAGATCTTGATTTATTTTAATTTTATTATATCTTATGTCAATCTTATTTTAAGGAAGGAGATAAATTTATGAAAATTCCTGAAGTTTATGTTCGTGGTTCTACAATTAAATATTTGCGTATTCCAGACGAGGTATTTTCTTAAAAAATTTGTTTTTATTTAATTTAAATTTTAAGGTTGTTGAATTAGTAAAAGATGAAGTTAAAGAAGTTCGTAGACAGCAAAAAGATAACAGAGCAATGAAAAGAAATTTTGCTAAAGGAGCTAGAGGAGGTGGTGGTGGTGGAAGGGGTGGAGGTCCTAAACCAGGTGGTAGTGGACAGAGAGGAGGGCACAATCAACAGAGACGCAACTGATTGGACTTTTTAAACAAAAATTGGTTTCTTAAGTATTTTTCTTTTACTTTTATTTGGTTTTTGATAAATTTGTTTTCCTTTTAAAAATTGAATTAATGTCTATTTATAAGCTTTTTAAGCACTTTTGTGTTATCTGAGATCAGTAGATATTTTGGATTGTAATTGTATATCCACCATTGACCTAAAATGCCGAATGCATCATTTTTAGATTATTTTTTCGTTTTAGATTTTTAGAATTTTAATACTTTTCTTGTCAATTTTCAAATGGAAAATACAAATAATTCTTCAAATTTACCCCCACCAATCCCACAAAGACCTCTTACAAACAATTCTAATCAAATTTCAAATAATCAAAATTACCCACCATTTTATAATCAAAATACTTTATATCCGTATCAAAGACAACAATATTTTCCAAATAATTCAGGGATTTATAATTAGTAAGAAAAATCATTTTATGATAATTATTTAGATTTTAAGAGGATTTTTTAAAGTTATCAACAAACTCCTGATCAATACGGGTTTCCAAGAATTAATAATTCACAACCAATGACTACATATGAATTTCTTCGTACTGCAGAAGGTTTAAATTAAATAGAAAATATTCAGATAAATTTATAAAAAATATTTTAGAATCAACAAGAGGTGCTTTTCAATCAATTGAACATGTTGCCAGTGCTTTCCTTTCTATTGCTAGTCTTCTCAACTCTACATATGGAGCTGTATTTAATTCATTCAGGGCTATAATTTCAGTTGTTGAACAACTTAAAGCGCTCAAACATTTCGTTAGTTTAAAATTTGTTTTTTATCAAGTTAGTTAAATAGCACTGGTACGGACCTTCATCCATACTAGATTTTTTAAATTTCTAACACTGTAAGTAAAATTGCATAAATTCTTTAAATTTTATATTTCTTTCTAGCTAATCTCTACATTTTTACTTTCTCTAATTCGTTGGATCCGTTTTCTTTGGAGACGTTTATTGGCGGCATTACGAGTTAGGCCAAGAAATTATGCCAATTCAGCAGCCATTTGGGCAAGTATTAATGGAGAAACGGGTAAATGCGTTTTAAAATTTGTTAAGAAACCAATCAGAATCTTCAGAACAAACTAAAAAGTTTTACAATTTTGGCACTCTTATATTTTGGATAATTGCAATTGGTGGTCCTCTATTTGTTATAAAATTTTTCCTTCAACAAATTGCGGAAAGTGCAAGTGAAGTAACTGCTGATTGGGCTACTGGAATGGCAGAACATTATACAGCACAAGTAAACATTTCAAATATTTTAATTTTCAATTTCCAAAGCTATTTTATAAAATTTGTTTGTGATTTTATATTTTAGGCTCTCTACGACTTTTCCGCTGCCACTCAAAATGAATTGTCCTTTTCGGCATTTGATACGCTTAGAATAGCACCCAAACAAAAGTAATCTTGTTTCTTTAATTTTTAATATTTTTTTAAATTTTTAGACAACCAGACATTAAAGACTGGCTATTAGCGAGGTATTTTTTCGTTTTAAAAATTAAAATTTCCCATTTTTAGTACTTCTGATGGCTCAAAGATTGGATTGGTGCCAATTAATTATATTCGAATTCTTGATCACAATAATAATCAAAATTAATTTAAATTTTATATTTCTTTTATATTTTTCTTTAAATAAATTAGAATTAATGTAATAATTAGTGTGAGATCATCCCAAGTAATAAAACAATTTTGATTTCGAATATAGATTAAAAGAAAGAAGAAGAATAGAATTAAATTTGTTAGAATTTTTAAATTTCTTTCAGAAAAGTATTTGTTAAATAGCCTTTGAAAGAGGGAATTCTCCTCTTGTAATATAAAGAAAACAATAAATAAACAATTTGCCTGAAAAATTAAAATTAATTTTTTTTAAATAAATTTAAAAAATCAAGGGAATTTAAAATCTGTATATTCCCCAAACTTAACCAAAACCCATATTCCTATTAATTTGCAATAATTATTTTTTAATAATTAAACTCTGAAAAAATAATTTTTCAATTCATTTTTAACCTCAAAATTCGGATCAAACGTCTCAGCTTGCCATTCTCCATATTTTACAAATTTCCAAATATAATCTACAATTGAAGGAATTTGAAGAAGACTAAAAAGCACTTGAAGAGTTGAAACAGACGAGAAAATAAAATTATTAGAATAATAATTTAGCGACTGAAATGATTAAAAAAATGTTATTTTTAAAAATTAATTAACAAACCATTAAATTCCCAAAAGAATAAAAAGTAGTAAATATTAACAAAGAACAACGTGAATAAAATAAGAATATTATAAAAGAAACAAAAACAAAATGTTTTGCTTTAGTAAATAAATTAAAATTTGTTTTGAACAATTTAGTAATATTTAAAATTGGTCGAAGAATGTAGATACAAATAATGTAAGAAATTGATAATAAAAATAAATTACACAAAAGTAGAAAAACTGCGCCAACAGAATCGCTGAAATTAAAGAATTTTAAATTGAGGGGAAGTGTTCTTCCGAACTTTTCTTGGAAAAGAATTAATGGAACAAGTTCAGAAAATTTAAAAATGTCAAGAAAAGACCTCGAATATTGTCGAATCCAAGAAAATCCGCAGATATCCGGATCTTATATAATTCATGGATATTCTACCTATGGGCCAAGAGCCATAAAGAAAAACGTTCCATATCAAAACTTATAAGAGGGGCTAATCAAAGTTTTTTTCCACCGAGGAATTTTTCCATCTTTATTGATATATAATCAGAAAAAGTAAAAATTGCTTACATATTCACTCTTAAAATCACAGCCAACAATAAAGGAATTAATCCAGCCAAATAATTTGAGCAAACAAAAAGACAACAAAATGTTAAAATTAAAATAAATGAAATTGGGAGAATATGTCGAATACGTCGAAGTCCCTTAAAAATTTAAAAATATTTTAAAAAATTAATTAAAAAAAACAAACTCTAATCAAAGAAAGTTTAAAATCAAAAGAAAATGAAATTAAATATTCTTGGCATTTATTTGTATTAATTAATAAAAGTTGAAAATCTTTTTCTTCATTTCCTTTAGAAGTAAAAATAAAAATAGATGAAGTTAAGGAAGATTGGTGGTTTTGTTTAATAATTGTGTCAATTCTTCTAATTTGATTATTTGCTAAGAAAAAAACACTTGAAGGTTTATTTACTGAAAAAAATGAAAAAAAAAATATTAAATTGGTATTTTATTTTTAGTTCTTTGTTTCTAGTAAGGATCTAGTGAGGAAAAAACTATAAATTGCAGAAAAATTAAAATCTTCGCTTTCGATGCCGAAAAATAATCCTCCTTGAACGAAATTAAGAAAAAGACATTTTATCCCATTAAACCCTTTTTCTGAATAAAATTGTTGTAATCCTCTAGTTCGGAGTTAAATTATTTAAATTCATTAAACCTGTTTTACATTTGTTCCTAACAATTTCAACTTTGTAAATAAAAAAGTCTGCTTCAGAAAAAGTAAAATTTAAAGGAATTTGATAGAGAGCAATATCATCCATATTTTTCAAAATTTTTAGTTGTGGGCAATTAAAAAGAATATTAATTAAATTTAAATTGATTGAAGGTTGTTTAATTAAATTTTGATTAAAAAACTAAAAATAATTAAAAATTAATTTTAAAAAATAAAAATTTTTATACCCAAAATGTTTTTGAATTTATTTTTAAAGAAGTATTATTTAAACAATTCCCAAATTTTGCCAAAGAAACTAAATATTTTGTTGTCAAATAACGATTATTTATTAAATTAATATCTTCGCATCCTTCAATTGTCAAAAGAGATTGTTTTTGATTATTTTTGATATTTATTTTTGAAAGTACAAATAAAATATGATTATTAAATATTCCATTTGTATTATTGACTATAGTAAAATTTTTCTAAATTTTTTAAAATTGAATAGATAAAAATAATCAAAAAATACATTAATTAGTTGAGAAGAACCAAAATCTTTTTTTGACAGATGATAATGTTTATATAAATATTCATCAAAATTTTCAATAAAAATATTTGGATTTGTAGCATAATCAAATAAAAAACGAGAAGTATGACTGAAATTAAAAAAATTATTTTAAGAAAATTAAAAAATAAAAACCGAACAAGTTGATTACACCATAAAATGCATTTATGGTCCATATCAAGCCATACTCTATCCAAAGCATTTGTTGATGAATGTAAAGCCAAAAAGTGTGCATTTGTCCAATCTTCGTCAATAAATTCATCTTTAAGACCTCCATTTATTGAAACAATTTTTGGTAAATTGAAAGATTTATTTTGATTCATTTGATGCCAAAAAGAGAGAAAACGTTTGTCAAAATAAAAAGCTAGAAAAAAAATAAAATTTTAATTTTGTTAAAAAATTCCTCGTAATTTTATAATTAGATAGAATTTGAAAAAAATGCGGAATAAACATGGAATATTTTGAAAAAAACCATTTCTCCCCAAAAATAAAAACCCTTAAAATATCCCTTCTAAATCATTAAAAATATGCAAAAAATATTTTTGGTCAAATTAAAATTTACGTGGTTCAGAAAATGGAACAGCAAAACCAATAATAAATGCAAGCCTTTCTCTATCAAAATCTTCACGCATTATTGCATATTGAACAGCAATACCACCCATAGAATGGCCAATAATTACAATCTTTTGAGGTTTTTGTTTGTATAATCGATAAATTGAATTGAATGCTTCAACCAAAAAATTAGCTTGAGAAATAATAAAATCAAAATTATAAGCAGTTAATTCCTAAAAATTATTTAAAATTCTAAAAAATCCAAAGAAAAAGTTACACTTCATTAAAATCAACAGCAAAAACATCAAAATGAAAATTAGTCATTCTATTTTCAGTTTTATTCTGTAAAAGTGAACCAAGTGATCGAACTTGACGACCAGAACCGGCATTTCCGGGAACAAATAAAATTGGAAGACAATTTAAAAATTCAGTTTGTCTAAAAGAATAAGAGAAATTTTATAAAACTAAATTTAAAAAGAACCTAAAATTTTCAGCATACATCCCCTCACCATAAAGAAACAAAGAATATCTTTCATGTTTTACATTAATTTTCTAAAAATTCAGAAAAGTTAAAAAGTAAGGAAAATATCTAAAAAAATACCAAATAATGCATTCTTCTCCACATAAATGTCATATCACAGAGATTAACATCATCAGATTTGAAGAAGATTTTAGCGAAAATATATAGAAAAATTGATAGAATAGGAATACAAAAA
Source organism: Meloidogyne hapla (assembly GCA_000172435.1). Taxonomy (NCBI): domain Eukaryota; kingdom Metazoa; phylum Nematoda; class Chromadorea; order Rhabditida; family Meloidogynidae; genus Meloidogyne; species Meloidogyne hapla. The sequence continues at coordinate 46,315 of ABLG01000894.1, read as the reverse complement.
TAATTTACTAATTTGCTCATGTCTTTATTATTCGGAGTCGAATTTTTGGATTTTTTCGAAAAATTAAGAAAGAGAAAAGAGAGGAAACGAGAAATAGTGCTTAAATTTTGAATTTATTTTTTCCAAATTTTTATGGCATTATGGTTTAATTTGTTTTTTGGAAAAATTATAAAACGCCCAAAGTTATAAAATACACAATCAAGGAATATTTATTTTTGATGATTCTAAATATTTAAAATGCCATCACTTGGAACGAAACCAGCACCACCACCTAAACCAGAAGTTTTGACTGTTGCGGATGATGACTGGGAAACTGATCCGACATTCATAGTTTTTTTTTTAATTTTATTTTTAAAATATTTAATTTAGAATGACCTAGATGAGAAAGAGAGTAGATGGGGATCAAAAACTGTAGAAGGCTCAGGCCATCAAGATTCTATTCAGTTGAATATGTTGCGGAACGAGGTTCTAGAAAGTGAGGAGAAAAATAAGGTTTATTTTCAAAATAATTTGGGAAATATTTATTATGTTTTCAATTTAGCAAAAGAAATTAGAACTAATGCCAAAACCGAGTAAAGGTTATGGAGGAAAGTTTGGTGTTGAGACTGATAGAATTGACAAAGTTTGAAAATCATTTTTGTTTAATAAAATTCTTTTTTAGTGTGCCGCTGGTTTTGAATATAAAGGAAAAGTTGAGCCTCATCCATCACAAAAAGATTATTCTCGAGGGTTTGGTGGCGCATTTGGCGTTGAAGCAGACCGAGTGGATAAGTCGGCTCTTGGTTGGGACAGTCGCGAGCAATTGCAACAACATGAAAGCCAGAAGGGTTTTTTGATATTTATTTTCTTTTTTAATTTATCTCTTTGATTTAGATTACAAAAAGGGCTTTGGAGGACAATTCGGTGTTCAGACTGATCGTAAAGACAAGTCGGCTGCTGGTTGGGAGGATCATGAGCAATTGCAGAAACACGAGAGCCAAAAAGGTTTCTCAACATAAAAAATATTTAATCATTGTTTAATACTTTGTAGACTACAAAAAAGGATTTGGTGGCCAATTTGGGGTCCAAGAGGATCGGCAGGATAAATCGGCTTTGGGTTGGGAACACCGCGAACAAAGCGCAAAACATGTAAGCCAAACAGGTAAAAATCATTTACAATTTATTAGAACTTTCTCATCTTTTTAGACTATAAAACAGGATTTGGAGGAAAATTTGGTGTACAAACCGACCGAAAAGATGCTTCAGCTGCTGGCTGGGAAGAGCACGGCCAATTATCTAAGCACGAAAGTCAAACAGGTAAATATTTAATTTATTCAGAATTATTTCCATTATTTTAAAGATTACAAAAAAGGCTTTGGTGGTCAATTTGGCGTTCAAACCGATCGAAAAGATAAATCAGCGGTTGGTTGGGAGGAGCATGAAAAAGTCTCTAAACATGAAAGTCAAACAGGTTTTAGACTTATGAAAATATTTTTAATTTCCTTTTTAGATTACAAGAAGGGATTTGGGGCTGTATCTGGTGATCAGGCTCATTGTCAAAAGGAAGACTCAAAGCAGATAGGTACTTATGTTTATTTTTGAATATCATTAACTTTATAATCTTTAGTGCCACGCCTTGGCAATTTACGCTCAAAATTTGAACAATTAGCTGTGCAAAATAATCAACAGGTTTTTTGTTCTTTTTTAAATTAAAATTTTTCTTCTAGAATGCTGATAAAGTACGAGAGGAGAGAGAAAAGCGAAAACGAGAAGATGAAGAATTGCGCAAAAAACAGGCTGAAGAGGAGCAAAAACGTCAAGAAAGATTGGAAAAGCAATGGGCCGACACAGAAGGAAAAGAAGAAATTGAAGAACCATTTAAACAAACAACCCAGACTCATAATAAATTACACGCTTCAATTGGTTTTTTACTCAAAAAATATTTATTTTAATTTTAAAAATTTCTTTAGGGGTCAGACTTCCTTATGGTGTTGTAGACACTTTAGCTGTAACAAAAAAACAAGACGAGTCATCAGAACAACCAACACATGAACACGAACCAGTTCAGGTTATTAATTATTTTAAATTTTACTTTCAATTATTTTTAGGTTTTACCTAATTTAATTCATGGTGCATCTGCTACTGCTCATGCCTTGCTTTCTGAATCACATAAACGAAAATCTACTATAGATAATAATGAAAAAGAGAAGGAACACCAACACCAGAATGTTATAGAGGAAAAGTTGCCTGAAGTGGACCCAACAGTATTTTTTTACAAAAAATTTCTCTTTGGCCTTTAAATTTATAATTCAATTTTTTTAGAATTTTTCAATAAAAATCTCAAATATTATCAACTAAATTTCCAAATTTTAGCCTGTTGAACACCCTCCACTTGTTCACCATCAATACGAAATGCCCCCAACTGTAGAAGAAAATGAACCAATTCAAGAAACAAACAATACACCACAACAACATGTAGAACAGAATCCCCCAACAGATCCAACACCATCTACAGGATTAACTGCTTTAGCTATTTATGAATATGACAAACAAGATGATGATGAAATTGGTATTTTATTTTTTTAAATAATTTATAAGATTTTTTTAGGTTTTGATATAAATGATGTAATTACGGACATTGAACAAGTAAATTTTTAAGTTTTATAAAAAATTTGAATTTAAAGATTGATGTTGGTTGGTGGCGTGGATGGTGTAAAGGACAATATGGGCTATTTCCAGCTAATTATGTTGAATTAATCAAGCGTTAAATGAATGAATGAACATTGGTAATGATTGAAATATTGGTGCTTTTAAATTTAGTTTTATATTTAAAAATATATTTTTTGATATTTTTAAAAATATACGAAACGGATTTTTAGGTAAATTTATTTTTCAATGATTTATTGTTATCTGACTTACAATATTTTTGTTGTTTGAATTTTCTGAAAATTTTCTATTATTTTCACTTCCTATTTTAATTTTTTTATCTAAAAAATCCGTTCCCTGATTTAATATTAAAAAGGATTTTTTTTGAATTTATTTTTTAAATTAATTTAAATTAAACATTGTGACTTATCCCAATTTGATTTGATTTATACTTATAATATTTTTAATTAATTTTAATCGCAAAATTTATAACATATTAATTAATTTAGCAAAATATTTAATATTAATGATAAATTTAATTATTTATTTTTTATTATTTTTACATATTGTTTAATACATTTTTAATACCTTAAAAATATTAAATTTCAAAATTAATTTTATTTTTTTAGAAATTTAATGTTTAATGGGAAAGAATTAAATAATTTATTTTATTTTTCTAAAAATAATGCTTAAACGTTCAATACAATATATTTATGATTTAAGAGGAATTTACAAATTGGAAAAAGCACGCTTAAAAAGAAAAAGAATGGGGACTGGTTCAAATATTGTTAAATTGGATCCACTAAGTAAATTTAAAAATTTTTTTTTAATTAAAAAAATATTTGTAAAGATAATGCTGAATGGTTTAAGGCTGTCTTTGGGGCTGTTGAATGTTTGAAAAATGGTGGTGTTGTTGCAGTTCCAACAGATACTTTATATGGTCTTTGTACTTTGGCAGAAAATGCTGACAGACTTTATAAATTAAAAAGGAGACCAAAAGGAAAACCTTTGGGGCTTTTTCTTAATGAGGGAGAGGATGTCTTTAGGTGAATATTAATATGGTTTAGTAATCAGATTTTTTGAAGAAATGATTGGATCAATCCTTTAGATTTTTTAATGATTTTTAATCAAATTTCTTTTTCAATTTTCTTTTTTAGTTATGCAGAAAGAACTGTTTCCAATGGATTAATCAAAAGTTTACTTCCTGGCCCAGTAACTTTGGTCTTCAATCGTTCCCAAGAACTTCCTTCAAATTTCAATTGCGGCACTCAATCTGTTGGATTTAGAATTCCGCAAGCTCGTTTTGTTCGCGATATTTGTCGATTTATACCTTATCGTTTGATTGCACAAACAAGTGCAAATGTTAGCGGGTCAGATTTAAATCCAATTAAAATTGAGGTAAATAAATTAAAAAAAAAGAAAATAATTATTAAATAAATTTTTAAAGGATTTTCAAGACATATGGGATGATATTGATATGATAATTGATGGAGGAACAATTTTAGAAAATAATATGTCTCGTTTGGGAAGTACTGTAATTGATCTTTCTTTGCCTGGGCAATTTAAAATATTGAGAGTTGGGTGGTGAGTTTATCTTTTAATTTTTATTTGAGCGAGTGGATGAGATACAAGGGCCAGACTTTCTCAAATCCTTTCAATAGACAAAATGTCATTTTAAGCGCTGAACAAGAAACAATAAATATTTTACGAGAATATGGTCTAAAATCAGTTGAAGAAGTTCAAAGAGGAAAAATCGAATCTGATGCCAAAGATAAAACTCCTTTAATTGATTTTGAGGAGAAAAATGATGAAATTGAGGATATTACAATTAAAAGGTCAGAAAGATTAGTAGGAAATAATTAAAATATATTTTTTGTTTATAAAATAATATTTTTGCAAATTGTTATTGTTTTTTGGTAAAAAAATATACAAAAAAAATATTTATTCTAGGATTTTTTTAAATTTTAATATAAGAGAAAATGACAAAATGTTTTAATTATATACATTTACTAGAGATTGAGAACAGATATATTTTGATCGATTAGGTTAGGTAATGACATCATAACCATAACATCTGTTCCCGAATTAATAAAATAAATTTATTATTTCATTCATAATAAAGACGAACACGAGATGTAGAAACTAAAAAATCATCGTCAAAAAAGCTTGTTTCGATTACAATATTTCCACTAAATTATTAGAAAATTTTTTGTTTTTTTTTGTAATTTTATATTACCTTAATAAAGAAGCAGGTAACATTTGTCCTTCGGGGGCTGCTTCTATCAAAGTCTAAAAAATTAAAATTTGGGTTTAATTTTAGAATAATTTTTAGACTTTTCTCTCTAAATAGGAACCGTTTAGACATTAAAAATAGAAAATTAATTTATTTACCTGCCAAGTATTTGTTGATTGTGGGATTACTTTAAAAAATAAAATAAATTATTTTTATTTAAAGAAAAACTAACCAAATCCAAAATCAAAATACCATTCTTCAATTGCTCGATTATTAAGAAATACACGTTGTTCCAATCGAAATTTTTCTATTTTTCTTTCCGACGTAAAATTAATTTCACGAGAAACAGATTTACATTTTAAAATATTTTTGGGGATTTTAGCTAAATTATTTTTTAATTAAGAAATTATTTCAATTTACCTTTATGTTCAAAATTTGGATTAGCTAAATCTTCAGTACTTTGCCATAATATTTGACCATTTTCGGCATCTCTCAAATTCATCCAATTTCTGAATAAAAAATAATAAATATTTTTAAAATTCTAAAACTAAAAGATTAGCTTTAATTCAAACTTGGATAAAAAAATATTTTTCGCTTTCCTTTTGTGAATTTTTAAATGAAAATGAGTCAACCCTCATTAGTAGCGACAAGAAGGGGCAGAAGGAAATTTCGTTTATTTCATGATGTCGCCAATACCGGGAGGCATTATGAGATAGTTGAATGTTTATTAGTGAAAAGTTTCAAGACAAACAGGATTACTAATAGATAAAAGATTATTCTAAAGGTTTCAATGCTTTCTATCATTTTTCTAAAATAAAAATTATTCCCGATTAAATTTACAATTTAAATCCAATGATTTCTTTTCCATCAGAATTATTTCCAAAATTATTAGAAACACTTTCAGAACTACTTTCACTACTTCCAGCAATTAGTTGTTTTGAACGATGTTGTTGTAGTTTTTTCTGTTGTGTACTTCGTTGTTTTGCTACTTCTGTTGATTTTTGTTTTTGTTCTTTATTATTTGTTGTACTGTTTTTTGATGTTTCTGCAACTTTTACTGATTTAGCAGCCATTTTTTTAATTTTTAAAAATTTAATGCCAAAATTAGATTTTAATTTAAAAAAGTCAATTAATAAAAAGAAGAACGAAATATTAAAATATTTATTGTCCTCTAAATATTTTTCTCCTTTTTTATGGTTGCTAGGCACCGAATATTAACACGCATATATTTCTCTTATAGTTTTTACCTTTTTAGTTTTCCTAAAAGAACGTGGCTAAAATAAGAATAATTTTAAATTTTCAATTCAATATAAAATATTCACGCATTAATTGCCCAAATCTGCTCTTTTAATTTTTAATGATGAAAAAATTTTTACTCCACTTTCACAAAAGCATGATATATTGTAAAAATCAAATAAAATTTTACAAATATCAAACAGTAAATAATAAAGAGAAGAACGGAATATTAAGAAAAACGAAAGACCCCGTAGAATTTGAATGAAAATAATTTGAATATGACTATAACAAAAAAAACTTTTAACTCTGAACCAGTTCATATAGTATTGAAAACATGACCTAAGGAATTAATATAATCCGCTCAAGGTCTGTTGTTGTTCATTGGTCATAGCTTTTTCAAAATTCATCAGATAGTGTGCCCGCGGAAACGGACTAATTAGGTTCGGATCCTGACGGGGCTGGGTTGATTTATTCCTCCACTTTCTTGTACTCCTCCACTATATACGTATTATACTTATGCGAAAAACCTCAATTCCTCGTACTCCTCCACTTCATTGCACTCACTTACGTATACCTCCACTTCATTGTACTCATCCACCCCCGAGTAGGCCCAAGCTAGGTTGCCCAAGCCCGAAGCAGGCAGTGGCTAGCAAGAACCTACTCAACCAAAGACAACAATTGCAACAGTTGTGCCAGTGGCTATCAACAACTCTAGTTAGGGAAACACCGACGACAACCGTGTGCCGACTGATGAATACAACCTAGTACCAGAGGGGCAGCTATCGCGGATCAAAGCCAGGTTGCCCAAGCCCGAAGCAGGCAGTGGCTAGCTTTGCCGCAGATCAGCTAGGCCGCAGATCAAAAAGAAAGGCAGTAACTAGCTGACCGCTGAGGCCAACTAGACTGAACTAAATGGAAGCTTTTATAGTGATAATGTATTGCTTTTATACTATCAAGTTATACCCTAAAACTCTTAGAATCCAATCCGTCCGTTTCGTAAACAAATGTTGGTCCGTAAGTTTCGGGTCCGCAAAGTTCGCGCCACGATAAGAATCGAAGAAAATATTTAAATTAGGTTATCTAGTGATCTCGTAAAAATATGAAGGAAAAATGATTTTTCACAACAAATTAATAACACACACATATGTATTTATTCTAAATTAAAGGTTTATTAAACGCCAAATGAAAATCTTACTTATATTTTAAAATGAGATGAATTAAGGTGGATTTTACCCTTTCTGACCGAACTGAGATGGGACGAATTTAGATTGGAATGAATTATGGGCTGCCTTTTTGACCTATTTTCTTTCAAATATTAACTAATGGATTATTTCAAAATATCAAACTTTTAAAACTTAAAATATAAAACGCCCATTTAAATGAATTAATTTGACTTTTTTTTAGTTTTTTTTCAAGTAAAATTTTTATTCTCATTCTTTAAATTTATTTTTTTTCAGAAATGGAGGATGCTGTTTTTGTGCCAAATGTTGAATTAAATTCCCTTCATAAAATGCCTCGAATTGGATTTGGAACTTGGCTTTTAAAACCAGAAAATGTCGGGAATATAATTAAAAATGCTGTTAATTGTGGTTATCGACATATTGATTGTGCTTTTGTTTATGGAAATCAACGTGAAATTGGGAAAGCTTTAAAAGAAATTTTTGATGAAGGAATTATTAAGGTTTTTTAGAATATTTGTTAGATTATTTTTTAATTTTAGAGAGAAGAAATGTTTATTACAAGCAAAATTTGGAATACTTTCCATAGTCACAAAAGGGCTTTGAAAAATATTGACATGATTTTGAATGAATTGGGACTTGAGTAAGTTTTATTTTTTTGATAGTTTTTGCGGATAATATTTGCGGACATTTAAATTAAATTTTTTTAGTTATTTGGATCTTTGTTTAATTCATTGGCCAATGGGTTATAAAGAAGGAGAAGAATTATTTCCAAAAGTTGGCAACAAAATTTTATTATCAGAAATTGACTTTATGGAAACTTGGCATGCTTTAGAAGAGGCTGTTTTTAAAGAAAAAGTTCGTTCAATTGGATTGTCTAATTTTAATGCCAAACAAATACAAAAAGTTTTGAGTAATTGTAAAATACGTCCAGCTGTTTTACAGGTTTTTTTATTTTTTTTAAGTTGGTGGACAATTTAATTTGTGTTTTCATCGGGTTGGGTGGAGGTAGATAATTCGTTTGGCGGAGATAGGCTATAAAGTGGAATCTTCCGTTTTATCTAACAATAATAATTCCTTTTCTCCTCTTTACTAACCTTCACAATCAGGCTAACACGCGTAAACCAATGCCTTACCATTTAGATCATTAATTTACGTCAACCGGCCATATCCAAAAATTTTCGGAGTTTGCTAGGATTTTCTTCCTTTTAAAACAAAATTAAAGTTTTGACCGAGAAAAATTTCTTAAAATTGATAGGAATTCTATTTTTATGTGACAAAATTTTTTTCTACTTTCTTAAGTTTTCTATTTATCCGCAAACGAATAAAATTGTCTTCCGAAAATTTTTATTTGTTTTAATTAAAAAATTTATTTAGACAGAAATACATGTTTATTTTCAACAAGAAGAATTACTTAAATTTTGTAAAGTTAATGGAATTAGTGTTATTGCCTCTTGTCCTCTTGCTTCGTCAACCGAAAATCCTTTTCGAAAAAGTGATTATCCTTCTGTTTTTAATGATCCAGTTATTAAAGGAATTGCTGATGAACTTGGAAAGGTTTTTTAACTTTATTATTATTTTAAAATATTTTGAGATTTCTTTATTTTTCTCCAAAATTTTTGATTACCTTAATTTTTCTGACTACATTATTTAATTTACTTATTGTTAGGAAAATATACTCTTAACTTCTAATTCCTCTTGAAAAATTTTCATGTGGGAAAATGAAAATTTTTGGGATGAATTTGATTAAATATTGGCTGGAAAATTTTTTAAGTCCCAAATATTTATAACGAAAAAATAGTTTTTGTTTTCCCCTCACAATCCCTCACTACAATTAAAATGTAAATATTCTTTTAAAAATCTAATTATTTTTTTAATTTTCAGACAAATGCCCAAATAGCATTACATTATTTAATTCAAAAAGGACTTTCAGTTATTCCAAAATCTACAAATGAGGAAAGAATGAAAGAAAATATTAAAATTATTCGTTTTTTATTAAATGATGAACAAATGGTTAAAATGAATAGACTTGATACTGGAAAAAGAATTATTCATTTAGAATTGAGTTGTCATTCTCCTTTATATCCTTGGAAATGAATTGAATGAAAAAAAAAAAGAATTTTATTTAACGACTTAATTTGTTTTTATAAATTCACTTATTTCTTTGAAATTCCTCTTAATGAAGATTATCAAAATTTTATTGTAATTATTTTAATCATTATTTTGATATTAAAATATTTTTATTTTTTTAAAGAAAGTAAAATGGAATTTTAAAAGATTATTTTAGAGAAAAGGGGAACTTAAAAGATTTTAAAATTCATTAATGAGGCGAAAGAAACTCGCCGATTTTGGCATATAGAAAAATTAGAGGTTTAGATTAAATTTTAAATTAGGTACTTAAAATAATAAATAGATTGTTTTTAAAAGATCTGATTAGATTAGTTTTAGATGTTTAAATCTTCTCAGAAAAGACCCAATGACCCAAACTCTCAAATATTTCTTCTGCATTTAATTTAAAAATTATAGTAAAATAAGTAATTTTATTGAAATTAAAAAGAAATTAAAACTTGCCAATTTTCTATTTTCAAAAAATTCCTTTATTTTTTACGTTTTATTTAAATTTTCATTTTTAATAAATTCCTGTAAATACAAAGCAAAATCAAAAATTTCTTTATCATATTCCTTAGTTTCTTGATTTGTTGTATTATTTGGATTTTGGCAAGAAATATTATTTCTTTTTAAAAATTTTTGCAGCCAACCCTCACTTGCCTTTAAAAAACATTTTTTTAATTATTTAAAAATAATTTAAATAAAAACCTCAAAACATTCTGGGTAATTTGAAGACATTTGGCTTGCTTGCATTTTAATTATTCTTCGAGAAAGTTTTTCCCCTTTTGATTGTTTTTCTTTAATCCATTCTAATAAATTCTTTTCAAATTCTACATTGTGTATATGACGTCCAGCTCCAGTTAATCGTCGTTTTTGAATGTGTATTGGAGTTGAGTCTCTATAAAATTGAAAATATTAATAACAAGTTTTTCATAAATGTTTTGAATTTTGTCTTTGGTCGTTGATCATGAATAGTGCCAGGAACGGGAAATTTAGATTCGCGCTTTTATTATGGCAAATATAAGGTTATAACTAAAGTATCGTCAATTACACTGAAAACAAGGTTACAAACGTTCAAAATTATTTAAGGTAATATCTCGATCAATACAATCAAAAAAACCTAAGTTCTTTAAGTTTATCTGCTTGTTGAGTCCAATCACGAATTCTCCTTCTATCCACATTAAATTGTCTGCATGCTTCGGAAGCGTTGTGATTTTTAGCAAATTCAACAACTTCTAATTTAAAGTCAACTGTATAAGATTTTTTCTTTCTCGCTGAATCGACTTTTTCTTCAATTTGTTCAACAATATCTTCAGTTTCAGCCATTTACTATCTAAAAAATATTAAATGAAAATTTTATTCAGGTGAAAATTTGAAAAAATTGTGGCTAAACGATTTCTTATAATTTTTTGCTTATTTTCGGTTTAAAATTACGGTAGATTTTAATCTTTGGCAAGATATTTTTCAAGGGATTTAGAGAAAAAAGGAATGTTAGAGAATTAATGGCACCACTACAAAAGACCGAATCACAAAAGACCGAATTCTTAAAAGACCTAAACGGCCAAAATATATCAAAAGACCGAATCACAAAAGACCGAATTCTTAAAAGACCTAAACGGCCAAAATATATCAAAAGACCGAGTCACAAAAGACCGAATTCATAAAAGAGCTAAACGGGCAAAATATATCAAAAGACCTAAAGAAAAAAAATAAATTTAAAAATAGAAGAATCAGTTTTATTTTAAATAACCGAATCATTTTAAATAAAACAATTAATAAATAAAACAAGAAATGTCGGGATGCTTGCTGGAGAGGAGTTTATAACCAAACCAAAACCACGCCTCACGTGTTGAGGTGGAATAAGCGCCAAGGCAAGAAGACGCCTTTAAATTTTAAAGCTTAAAAACTTAAATTCTAAAGCTTAAAAACTTAATAAAAAAACCTGAAACTGTTCCTGGCACGTTCTCCTTCATTTGTTTTATCACCAAACAATCTATCAAGTCCCAGATCTCGCCATTTCCGCCATAAAGACTGTCCGAAGTGAAAAAGGCAGCCCGACAAATGGGCTGCTGGAAATGTTGTTTGCAGAGCAGCAATTTCTGCCTTTTCAAAGTCGGAGATGACTAGAAAAAAATCTTAATTTAAGAGAAAATCCTAAACCTCTTTTTGGTTCAATTGGACTTATCGCACGTTTTATCTGTTCTTTTGCCTAGATTTTATTTTAGAAAATCTCAACTAAGAAAAAATTACCTAGACATTAGTTGTTTCAATGCGCAGTCAGTTCCAAGTGAGATGTCTCTGTACCTCAATAAGCTTCGCTCTTATATCCATTATCAGTACTAAGAATTAAACATAATTCTAAGAAAACAAAAGGAAAAAATAAAAATTGGCATTTTTAAGAATTCGGTCTTTTGTTGCCGGGTCTTTTGTTATATTTTGCCCGTTTAGGTCTTTTAAGAATTCGGTCTTTTGTGATTCGGTCTTTTGAGATTTTTTGGCTGTTTAGGTCTTTTGTGACATTTTCCCCATATTGGTCTTTTGTTATATTTTGGCCGATTAGGTCTTTTGTGATTCGGTCTTTTGTTAGGACACGGAATTAATTTTTGCTAGATTGTTCTTTCCTATGTTTTCTCTCTACTATTTGTTCCTTTCTACTATTTTCATTTCCATATGATATTTGGTTTGTGTCAGCGTTTTCGCATTCAACTACTCTTTATTTATTTTATAGAAAAACGTGTTTTAAACAATTTTTGATTTATAGATTACTCATTAAATCAATTTCTAATTTTGTCTAAAAACTATGGTAAAAAGCATGAACTGGGCTTATAAAGAAGAAAATAAGTTTGAGAAGCGCCGTGCTGAGGGCGAGAAGATCCGTCGTAAATATCCGGATCGTATTCCAGTTATTGTTGAGAAGGTTTAGAATTTAATGTTTTTGATGTTTAATAAAATTAAAAATTAAGGCACCAAAGTCTCGTTTGCGTGATTTGGATAAGAAGAAGTATTTGGTACCTTCTGAGCTTACAGTTGGGCAATTCTATTTTCTTATCCACAAAAGGTTTAGTTTTAGACAGGGTTAAACGACTGACAGTTCAGTAATTAGCTTTCAACTTTGTATTAAATGGCCTTGGGTCTTGGCTCGTATTAATACTTGAAGTCAGTCTTCTGGCTATTATCCTTCCCTGATTTTTAGACATAAAGTTGAATATCTAAAACATTCATTTATAGGATTCATCTTCGTCCAGAGGAGACACTCTTTTTCTTTGTCAATAGTCTCATTCCGCAGGTTAATTTAAAGGTTTAATAACTTTTTAATCTAATTTTACAGACTATGACTACTATGGGACAACTTTATCAGGTTTTTTTTATTTTTTTAGTTAAATAATTACTTTTTATTAAAGGAACATCACGAAGAGGATCTTTTCCTCTATATTGCTTACAGCGACGAAAATGTATATGGAGCACAGGATTTTGGACAGGATTATCCGGGACAGGATACTGGAGGATTAAAGAATGCTATGATTTGAAGTAAAAATGAAGTAAAACGATTTGTCCAAAACAGCCTAACTCCCATCTTTTTTTAAATAATTGGACTGTTTTTATATAATCTTTTGAACAGTTCTTTTTTGAGTAAATTCAGACGTATCCTCTCTTTTAAAAATACCTTTTATGGACATTTTATTAATTTTAGTAGAAATAGGATTTTAGTGATTAAAATTACATCTATAAATATAGTAAAATGTCCTTAGCTTTTTAAGAAACATTTTCACATCAATTTATGTAAATTTTCAATATCAAGATAATAGCAAGTTTTTTGTAATTTGGGGCAATGCTAAGAATTAAGAGTAATAACAAATTTAGGCTAAATTAAAAAATGGAAGAATTAAACTTGATAAAAACAGCAAGATTAAATAGAAAAAATTGGGGTATAAAATAGTGGAGAGTGTAACTTCGTTTAAAAAAACTCTTGGCATTGCCTTTACCAAACAATCAATTCTACACAATATTTTCAACATTAAAATTTACAGGATAAAATTTTCGAATAATTCAATCGTTTTTAATTAAAAATATCGAAGATTTTCGAAAAGAAATTATAGAAAAAAATATTTAAAATAATTTTATTTTTATTTCTCATAATACGAGAACTATTAAATATTTTAATATAATCACTTTAAGTATCCCAAAAATCCTCTCTTTAATTTCCCTAAAATATCAAATTTTCTTTTATGCTTTTGCCTTCCAATTTGCAATAACATCCTTTGCCGATTGACTACTCTATTATTTAAAAATAATTTAAATAAAAATGTAAATTTTATTTAAAAACCTGAACTTCAGCCCTCCCATTTCTAGTAATTATATCTCCATTCGATTTGACAACAATAAGTTCTGGAACACCACTCACATCATATTTTTTGACCAAAACACTAAAAAAGTTGAAAATCTTGGGTTAATTATTATTTCGTTTTTTGTCTTTGAAAAACTATTTCCAAACACCAACAGAACATTTTAACACATTTTCTGTTAAAATTTTTTATTAAAAATATAAACCTGATATTGTTGCTACCAAAAGGAACATATAACCAATTTCCATGTGATTCAGCCAAATAATTTTTGAGATCCTCTTCAGAACGATCAAAAGAAACAAAAACAATTTCAAAAGTTTCACCACTGGCCTTTGCTTGTTCATAAAATTCTTTAAGTACTGGAGTGAAAGCTCGACATGGAGGGCACCAATGAGCAGAGAAATAAATGGCAGTTAATTTTCCCTAGAAAATATTTAAAATAATTTTTAAAATTTTTATTCAAAAATACCTCAAGTTCTTGTCCTCCATTAATTAATTGATGGTCTTGTTTTTTACAAACGCCAATATCTTTAAATAATTCAGCCATTTTATAAGAGAATAATCAAAAGAAATAAATATCTGAAATTTATAAAAGAATTTAGTAACTGGACAATTAACCGATTATATAATCCACCGCCTCCCTAAAATTTTTTCAGAATTATCCCAAAACTTTTCAAAAAAAATTTTAATCGGTGAATCCAAATAAAAATCAACGTATTTGTTCATACAGAAAAATATCTCCATTTTAAATATCAAATTAATAATAAACCAAAAAACAAAAAGAAAACAAGAATTCATTGAAAAGTAAAAATTATTTTTAAAAAGAAAAAACTTCGTGTGTAATAGTGAAAAGAAAAAACATTTTTTATTAAAAGTATAACTCACTCGCCAAATTACGAGAGACAAAAAATCATTTTAAAAATAAATGACTTATCATTTTTCGTAATCTAAAAATATTTTTATAATGGGAAAAATAAAAATACGTTATTAGATATAACGAATATAAAAAATAAAAAAAAATTATTTTTATTATTAGTTACCATAGAAATTAAAGTCTAAAAATATTTAAAATTAATTTTGAAAAAAAAATAAAAAATAATATTAAGGCGAAACAGAAGAAAGTCTCAAACGCCGTGAAGTTTGTGGAACAGGCCTTATTTCAATTTCTATTAAACAATTCCTTCCATCTTTTGTTGAAATAGGCAATTCTATTTGTCTTCCTTAAATTCAAAAATTTAAATTTAAAAACAAAAAGAGTGAAGTTTCTCGAGCGATCCTATTCTATTACTCATAAATAACAGGGAAGTGCTAATCTTACTCTAAAGAGAAGTTCTTTATACCCTCACCCCAAAAAGAATTTCCTCTCTCTATAAGCCCTTTCCTTAATTTGTGATCAGTCAGTTTTCTTAAACCATGAATATCAGGAAATAAAAATGATCCAAAAACTAACAAGAAATAAAACAAAGTGAGTTGGAAGATTTCCAGATTAGGGAAAAGAATTAACTTAGAAATAATTGTTTTAAAAATTTCCCAAATTAAATTAAATAATATTTACTTGTTATTGCTGTTTTTTGTCCAAGATCTGCCGAATATTGACGAACAAATTCAAAAAGAGTTTGCCTAACTTCATAGTCGATTTTCAATAAATTAGTAAAATCCAAATTAGTTAATAATAATTGAATATAAATTAGTCGAAAGAAAGGCTCTGGATGTGAAAATTTAAATAATTGCCTTAGAAATAAATTTTATAAAAATTATAAATAATTAAAAAACCCTTTTGAAATAGGTCCTCTATTAGGCAAATGAATAATTAACAAAAAATATAATTCTGTTTCCTCTAAAAGTTTCCAACGATCGTCCCAATAAAATTCTGCTGGAATATCCTTCTTAATTTAAAGAAAAAATTAATTAAAAATATTTGGCAATATATGAAAGGGTAGTCGAAGCGTAGACCCTAGGAAGTTCAAAAAATAATTGGAGGAGGGGGCCATTCATTAAACTGATGTACCAAAAGTATTAAAATTGGAAGAAAAACCAAAGGGTTACCCATTAAATAAATTATTTTTAATAAAAATCCAAACCGTTTCCAAAGCATCATAATTTGGTGAATCAGTCTCAAGTTTCATTTGATTAGCAAAATCCACTTCATTAATAAAATGTGCACGTAGAAAAGCAGAATCAGCCTCCACATTTGACAAACACCATTTTTTCATTTCTTGGGTTTTTAAAAGTGAAGAGGCGGAAGATCTTTGTTTTGGATTAACAGTTAAAAGATGATCATTTAGAAAAAGTTTTAATTCTTCTCCTCCACTTTTGACTAAACGAGAACGTAATTGGAGCATATCAACAGTAAGCCAAACGAATGGAAGTTGTTCTTCATGCATTATTAAAGCAAAATTTTTATGTAACTTTTGGCACTGCTCATCTGGGAAATAGGAGACCATATGCAAAATTAAAACACCAAGAGACCACATGTCACCAGAATAGCTATATTCTGCTTCTTCATGTTGATGTTTACACCATAATTCGAGATTTATTTGCTAAAAATAAAAGAAAAATTATTGGCAATTTAATTTTAATGTAATGATTTCTCTCAACTAGACCCAGTAATGAGTAATTATTCACTGAAGGAATATTGAGTTTCTGAATGTCTTTCAGGAAGAATGAAAGGGGAAGTCTCCCAATGTATTCGTCAACTCCCCAAGCTATTATTTCCTCGCCACTGTTAATTCAAAACACCCTCTTTTCCCCCAGGACACCTTCCAATTTATTTCAGGAGTATATTCAAATTTATCCTAAATCATTTAAAATTAAAAAATACCTTTTCAATACACATAAATTCCTCCTGTCCAACAGGTGTTTTGCATTGTCTCAATTCTCCAAGTAATTCATTGTCTTCGTCATTAACGTCTTCAAATAAAGCTTTAGATTGAGAAAAATGGCCAAGTTTTACAGTAGCACCGCGAGTCAGAAAAATATTTTCAGGTTGAATATCTCTATGAATTATTCCAATCTTTTGCAAAAAATCCAATCCCAGACAGATTTGACGCAAAATTTTGGCAATTATTGAAATTGGGATGGGCTATAAGATTGGTATATCTCTTATAAAATTAAATTATAAAAACCTCTGATTGTCTCAACCGTTTATACATCAAAACAAGGTCTTTGAGGACATAAAGACGTGGAAGTACAATATGTAAATCACCTTCAGAGATGAAGGCAGCATGTAAATGCATTATATTGGCGTGTCGGCACCTTCAAAATTAATGTAAAAAATTAATGCAAGGAAAATGCTAACGACGAAAACATTTTTTTGTAAAACTAGGAAGTTTAAGAATTTAAAAACCTCTAAAAATAAACCCAAAGAATTTCTTACTCCATCCCAAAAATTCAAAAAATAGTCAAAATACCTGCTCAAACCAAACATTTCCACCATTAACCGTTGATAGAAACGAGAAAGTTTAGATGGAACATTTCTATATTGTCTTTGAATGTCCAATTGATTTGTTGTCATTTCTTGAATATATTCTAATTCAATATCTTTCAGAATGTCTTCAAATATTTTTTGTAAATAGATTGTTTTAATTACACAGCTACGAGTTTCAAATCCATCCAAACCGAAGGAATAATCACTTGCTTCAGCAAAACGAATAACTCCAAAATTACCCCGTTGAATAGTCTCACCTTTAAGAAAACTTTTGTTATAAGAACTTATTTGCAAATTTCCCTCACTCTCCCCATATTAATTAAAAGAAAAATACTTTTCGCATAATTAGCTGGATTTGTCGGCCATTCATCGCGCACATCAACTGCACAAGTTTTAATCATTTCTTTAACAGTAATCATATGGTCGTTAGTTGAAAACATTTTTCTAGAAAAATATTTAAAAAATTTATTAGAAATCAAAAAATAATTTTTTGAAATATTAAAATCTCCTTTTTAAAATAAAAAATATCCTTTTGTATTTTTATTCTTTGGCAATATAAAAAAGTGTGGAAATATAAAATAATGACCATATTATGAAAATTAAATACTGGAATGAATATATTTTTTCCATCGTTTTTTTTGTAAATATTTAAAATATTGGGAATATAGTGATTCAAAAACTCACATAATATAATATTAAATAAATAGATATAATATTACTAACATAATAGAGTATAATATAGAGAATAAAGGGTGTAGCAAGAGGAAAAATTAGAAAAATAAAACGAGGACTAACAAAATTTTAAAAGCAGAAAATCTTCTCAACTTCTTCAAAAAAAACAAAAGTGACATTTCGTCCCAACATCCTCTCTTGCTACGCCCTTTACAAATATAAGGAGAGATATAGGGATATATCAAGTACAATCATTTGTAAGAAGTTTTTAAGAAAAATAGAGGTAATAATATCAGTAAAAATATACCAAAATAAATCAGAAATAAGAGGAGAGTTTTTGCCAGTAGAGACATTGAGAGATTTAAAAGTAAAGATTTTTGGTAGCCAGCAATTTTTTGGTATATAACACTATATTTATATTTAAATATTTTCACTTTTGCAACGGACAGAATTTAAGAGTGTGTGCCTTTTTGCCAGTGGCAAAGCAGAGAGGGCACATCAGTTTACGCAGTTGAGGACAACTTGAAAAGAAGATTTAAAGGTTTAAAATTTAAAAAAAATATATACACAACATTCCCGTCATCATCCTTGGTATAATGTCCAACCCAAAAGCCAGGATCAGTTGCACGAGGATATGGCAAGCCCAGAGTTTGACGAAGACGTTTGTATTGAATGTAGCAGAACCCACAAGTCTTTTCAGGCTAATATAAAAAATTTTTTACAAAAACTTTTTAAATTCAAACCAGCTTTTTCCAAGTTCCAATTTTCATTTCCATAATTGAATTCTCCTTTGTCATTTCAGTAGATGTGCTCCCGCTACTTCCACTATATCCACTTGAAGAGCTCATACTTGATGATAATTTGCGTTGTTGTTGATCAATCGACTGATGGTCTTCATCAAATCCCAAAGGCACCATGAGACGCGGATCTTCCGGAATGCTGTCGTCGCTCCAAAGTTTAAGGTTGTTAATGTTGTCTAATTGATGGTGAGAGATATCTCCTTCCGGAACAGGCATCTAAATTACAAACATTTTGAGATCTGATTAAAAACTTCCCCTTACCATCCAAATTCGAAGACGAGACATTCCACTTGCAGTAGTAATCGTTGCCATCACAAGAATATGAAATCAGAAATGGTAGTATATTTGTATGAAAACTTGTCTAAATATTTAAAATAAAAATTTTAAGTTTATCTTCAACACAAAATCAGCTAGGAGCCAAAGCAATATTTTCGATTGCATTTAAATTAGCATTCAAAAAAAAAAAATAAAAGTAAAAAGAAACTTTAAAAAATCAATGAAGAATATAAAAAATAAATTTATCAAAATGTCTACAAAAAATTATAAACATGAGAATCTATAATCTAATAATTCAACTATTTTATATTTTATGGCAATTTATTTTTAAACCAAAAAATCTATTAATTGTCCTATTTGCAATGTTTCTTTAAAAGAGCTTTAGCTTCAGTCACCATACTCGGTTCTTGCTCATTCTCATTTTGTTGGTAGGAATCCACAGCACGTTGTAAATATTTAATTGCAGTCTCCTTATCTTTCTTGATTAAGTAAGTTTTGCCCAAATAGAAGAGATTGTCCAACCAATCCGGCTGTAGAGCCAAAACAGCAAGAAAATCCTTAAAATGAAGAATTTAGATTTTAAGGAGTAAATCGATGCCCAAAGGCCCGATCAAAATCATGATAGGCAAATAGGTTCCCCCAGTCCATAAATGAAAGCGGGGGACTTAAAACTCTGTTAAAGCTCTCATTATTCGGATTCCCATCCACGAACATCTACAAGGTCCCATCTTTAATTTAACCCTGCAAATCACTTACATCTATTGCCTCATCAAAAGTCGCCTCAGGAGGTTTTGAATAGAAAGCAGTAGCTGCTTTACGTTCAAGCCAAGTGAGACTAGCAACAGAAAAGGCAAAACGACCACGCATATGCAAAAGCTAAAAATATCAAAATAATTAAAAAACAACCAAACAATCCTTCTCACAGTATATTCCTCCGCATTCATAGCCAAAGCCTTATCAAGCAATTCTTTAAACAAATTTCCTTGTTCAATCTTCTCCTTTGTCCCCAAAAAGTCAGTCCTCGCCCCCGTCACAGCAGCAAAACATTTAATAACCTCAAAGTCTTCATTCTTAAGTTGATATGCCTTCTCAGCATATAAATATCCTTCATCCAATAATTGCTTCTTTTTCGGGTCTTTATTGTCCAACGGAAAAGAAAGAAAATAACAAGAACGAGCTGAAAATTTTTAAAAATTTTCAAAAAATTTTAATTTTTTAAAATCAAACCAAAACGCCAAAGAATTTCCGGATCCGAGTGAATATTGGTATCATCTACCTAAATTATGAGGTTATTGAAAATGTTTATTTAAAAAAATATCTTTTCACCTTAGCCAAATGCTCATAAATTTGTTGATGTTTATTTTCATCATTAAGTTGATCAATACGGGTTAACTAAAAATAAATAAAGATATTTAATTTCACAATAAATTTAAAAGAAACTTACGTCCATTTTTATAAAGTGAAGAAAAAATAAAATTAAAGTCAATAAGAGGAGGAAATTAAAATTTAGTTAAATTAATTAAGTCTTTAAAACTAAATAAATTTATAAAAAAAATATACATATTTTCTAGTTAAATTGATGAAAACAGAAATATACATACAAATTAAAAGACTGAAAAAAAAAATCAAAAAGAATCTCCAAAAAAATAAAAATAAAATTATAAAAATTTGAAATTCTGCGAAATAAAGAAAAAAATTAAATAAAACAAAATGCCAAACTCTCAAGAATAAATGAATTTTTTAAATAAAATTATTAGTATCTCTTTTTTATAAATTTGAAGTGATTATCAAAAGAAATTTTTTTAATATTTTATTTTTATCTAATTTTTTTTAATAAATTTTAAATTGAATTAATTAGAAAGTTGACTTTAAATAAACACAAAGACGACTTTTTTAATTAAAAATCAACACAAATTTTGTGTTTTAAAATGTTCTTATGATCACAATTTTGTTAAATAAATTGAAATTAATTTTAAAATGAGTGGGCGATATTAAATATAATAAAATAAATAATTTAATATTTAAATTTCAATAAAAAAAATATTTTTAAATTTAAACTAATTGTTAATTATTTTCAACGAAAATTTAAATTTAACGGAACGAAAATTTAAAAAAATAAATAAAATTAAAAGAAAACAAAAAAAACTTGTTATTTATTTATTCACAAATACAGGCAGAGTTAAAGTAATTGATTAATTTCAATGTCAATTTATAGGTGAAAGGCCATTTTAATTTTTATAAAAATAAAAAAACTCTTTTCATTTAATTTTTTCTCCATTTTTATTAGAATTTAATGGCGAAATCGTTTCTTTGACGAAATTCGTTGTAATCTGTGCTAACCATCGAGAATGTTTAATATGTAAGTCATGACCCCCTCGCGCATGAACTTCTACTCTTTAAAAATAAACTTTTTTTATTTGGTAGGGGGCATGGGGTTGGGAACTTTTATGGCGCAGACTTATAAAATTGTCAAACTTTGATCATTATTCTTTTCCAGCAAAGGAATAATAATTACCCAGGGAATTAATTGAGTAAATACTGTATATGGGATTTTTATATTAATTTTTTGCTGTAGTAGATTTTTGACTATTTTATAAGGATGTGCCTAACGCCCTCAGCCCAATCTTTCCATTCAGATAAAAAAATACAAAAAAAACTTTAGAGGACCTAACATTCGCAATTTTATTGCTCATTAATTTAGGATCCAAAACAAATCTGTCTAAAGCACCATTAATTATTAAGACAGGCATTTTAAGTGTTGACAAAACTTGATCTGAAGGAAAACGTCCTCCCAAGTCTCTATAAACTCTGAAAAATTAATCAGAATTTTTATAAATATTTTTTTAAAAGAATTACATAGCAACAACATCACACAATGCTGCCCATTGTTCTCTAAGAAATTCCTCCGAATAATGTTGTAAATAACTTTCTTTTGCTGTAGGCAACCAATGTGTAGTGTTTCGCATACCTTTATTTTTAGAAAAAAAAATATTTTTATTTTAAATTATAAAAATATTTTTTTTTGAATTTAAAGAATTTTTTTTTATTAATTTATTAAAAAGAGGGTACGTCAAGGTTTACGTCTCACTTTATAAAATCATCAAATGACCATATTGAGAACCTTGAAACTTTGCTTATCTATAATTCAATGTTAATTAACGCTAGTTTAAAAATTTCAGAATTTTTGTTTTCATATTTGATAAATTATCTAAATATTTTACCCCAAAGAACATTATCAATTAAAATATTATTTTAGCTTTAAAAAAATTTTTTTAATTTAAAAAATTATTTTTTACCTTTAAAAGCCATATCACCACGAAAGTCAACTTGTGTAGAAGTTGAAAGAAGAATTATATGACTAACCAAAGTCTTTCCTTGACCCCCAACATGAATTGCTGTTCTTCCCCCTTCACTCCATCCAAGAACAGAAAAAGGTGTTAATTCTAGAGTCTTTTTTGAAGAGAATTTAATTTTTCTCAAAAATGTTAAAAAATACCTCCATTAATTTAATACAATATCCAGCATCTTTTTTGCACCGATTTATTTCTTGTTTTCTGTCTGGTGGCCGGCTTGTGCCATAACCGGGAGGGTCAATACAAATAATTGTGACAACCTCTGGGTCATATGAGGAAAGCATACTTTCTGGATAATCTTTTTTGTAGCAACCTTGAAAGTATTTTAATTAAAAAAAGGATTAACAGAAGGGGTTTAATAATCTAACAAACATATTTTTTCTCTAAAGAAACTATCTTTTTAAGTTAGAAAAAAAACAAAGGAGTGTTCGTTATTTTTATAAAGTCTCAAATCTCGATATAAGAGACCCAAAGGGAAAGTATTACTAAGAGTTCTCCTCTTTCTATCCAAATAAAAATTTAAAAAAAACAAACCAACACCACCACATATAAAGAGAAAATTAATCTTTCCCTTTCCATATCTACAATAACCAATATCTCTATCCAAAATTTGCATTTTATGTTCAGAAATTTGAGATTCACAAGTTAATTTAGTTTCAGCTTCGCTTTCAATATTTTCAACGTTCATTCTGATAAATTAGGTATAATTATTTTTCTAATTTGTAAGGAGATACATAATTTGTTTGATATTTAATTCTTACAACTAGGCAAAGGGGAGGGATAAATAAAAAAATCAAATGAAAGCATTGCTTCTCTACTTTGGCAGATAATTAGACTAATTGTAAGATATAACGTGGAATTTATCTCAATACTGAGAGTCTATGATCTTAACATACCCCGGTAATACATTTAAGATTATTAAATCCCAATTCAAGGATTTTCTAAATAAAAAAGAAAATATATTTAATATTTTCACTTTAACCAAAAAATTATACGTAGCTTATTTGTGGTTAGAAAATAAAATTTGGAGCAGACTAACAATATATAATTGTTTTGTACTTATTTTTGGAAAGCGCAGACTTTTTTCGCCGATTTTAGAAAAAATGAATATACTTTTAAAAAAGCTTTTGCACGCCACACATTTTGGAGAAAAATAAAATATTTTTAATGATCCACTTATTTATCCGACTGGATTGTATTCATTGATCATATTAATTTTTATATATTTCTTTTTCTTTTAAAAAAGGTGGAAAGTGAAGAAAATATAAAACTCAATCAATCAATTAATTAATTACGACTTTAAAACAACCAAAAGTGTATTTGCGCGGACCTTATATAAAAAATAAAAAAATTAATTTAAAAACACCTATAAACCAGGGCTGGGCGAAATAGAAAAATAAAAAGCGAAAGACGAAATGCGAAACTTTTCGCGCTAAAAAATGAGAGAATGCGAAAGATGCGAAATTGCGAAATTAGCCCAGCCCTGCTATAAATATAATTAACAAAATAAATAATGCTCGAAAGATAGATTGTTCAAAATAATGCTAAAAAATCAAAAACATATTATATAAACTAATCTTTTGTCAAAATGTAGAAAGGGTTTTTCTAAAATGAGATTTATTGGATTAAATGCTAGAGAGTTTGATTTTGAATTTTTTTTGAGGGGGTAGAAAAATAACTAAATTGAAAATAAATTGAAAATATGTAAATACTGAAAAATAAATTAAAAAATATTCCAAAAAAATAAATTCCCAAAAATATTTTCATCTCTCAATCATTTTCCATTTCTTCCTCTTCTCTATTATTAATTAATTCTAAATTTTTCTTTTTCTTCTCCAAATGTCTAGTTTTATTTAATTCTTCATTTTTATCAGTTATTTGTTCTTTAACCTTTTTACTAAATTTTTCTGTTTCTTTAATTTCTTCTCTTCTAGGTGGCCAAACACAAAAATGTGAATTACAATAACAAACAAATTTTTGATTTTGTAATAATTTTCTATATATCCAATAATCACCATAATAAAAACAAAGTTCTAAAAAAATAAAAATAAAGGAATTGTTAAATTTTATGTTAAATTTTAAGAATTTTAGAATTTAATTTTAATCTTTAGGGAGGTTTTGTCAAAATTTAATTAATGGATAAATTTGTCAAATTAATTAATGAAGGGAAAAAAATTTTTTTTGAGAATTATTTAATTTTCATTAATTTTCTATCTCAAATTTTTAAAAACATTTTCATTTCTCCGATTCAATAAGTTCCTTCCTCCAAAATAAATATAGACGTGCCATAACCTATCCCCTGACAAAGGAGACCGAAAAGACTGTTTACTGTAAGATAAAGGTTAAAAGGAAGGATTTACAAAATTTTTAAATTAAAAAATTTATTTTCTTACCATCCCCAACATTAATTTCATTAATAGCCAAAAAAGCAATAAAAGGTCTTTCTGGAGTTATCCATTTACGATAAACTGTTATTGGCATTAAATTAGGGCAACAACTAAATAAAAAAATAAAAAAAAATATTTTTTAAATTTATTTAAAAAAAACTTACGAACTATTAAAAAATCTAGATTCATTTGCAAATCTATCCATTTTAATTGTAAAAGCAAATTGACGCTAGAAAAAAAAATTAAATTTTAATTAAAACATTTAATTAAATAAACTCACAGTTTCGTCTTGAAAAGTGAAACTAACATTTTCTGATATTTTATTATTTGAAGATACAACTTCACCAGCCATATAACAAATAAAAATCCCTTTAAAGATTTTTTTTAAAATAAAGATTTTAACTTTAAGACAAAAATATTCGAATTATTTTTATTCATTTTTTAATAAAATTGCCAAATAAATTTTCGTGTTAGATAAATAAAATAAATTTATAAAATATTTTACGGAAGCAAAAAGAACATTCCAAGAAAATTTTTTATTTTAATTTTTAAAATTTTAAAAAATGAATCGAAAAAAATAAATCTTTCGGACGTTAATTTTTGCTTAGAGAATAAAATTGTAAAATTTTAAAACTGATCCTGACATTCTAATTTTATTTTATAATTAAAAATATACCTTTTCTAATTTGTTTCAAAGTTTTACAAGAATAACCAGCACAATTTTTTCGAAAAATTTCGAGTTTATGTTTTTGTTGTTTCCCTCCCAAATAATTTCCACATTTTCCAGCACAACCACACCCATCAGTGCATTCATAAAAAGAAAAATTAAAAGGATTTCCATTTAATTTATCAACATTTTCAACACGTCCAGGCTAAAAAATAAATTTAAAAAAAATGATTTAAAAATATTTCAAAAAACCTTGCTCAACTTTATTGTACTCATATTTATACATAAACAACCATTGGCAGCAGAACATTGATCCAAACATTGGCAAAATTGCTGAAAAATAAAAGTTTGGAAAATCTTTATTTAACCAACAAAATTCTTTCATTAATTTCAAAAAAAGAACTAGAAAAAAATTCACTGAAAATTTGCTTATAATTTATCGGAAGAAGTTCTTGGTACCCAAAAAATGGATGAGAAAATTTAAGAATTAATTTAGACAAAAAAATTTTTAGTTTGAAAAAAATTTTAAAAATACAAACCCTCAAAGGAAGTTCTTTTTGCAAAAAATCAGTAAATACAGGTTCTGATCGATATTCAAATGATTGAAATATTGGTGGTTTGTCAATTGAATTAATTACACGAATTGGATATTTTGCTTTGCCTTTTGAAATATCACTAAAAATTGAAAATCTTTTAAATAAATTTTAAATAAACTTTGAAACAACAACAGCAGGTCCTTCCAATAAACTCATTAAGTCTAAAATAAAAATAAAGCATTAAAAAGAGAACAAATATGAAAATATGTGAAGTATGTAAGCCAACGAAAATCGAAAAATTATTTAAATTTAATTTTAGATATTGACGGGTTAATATGACGAATTTCTCGTCGTGTTTTTTCTCAAACTAAAAATGTAGAACAAATTTGTATTTTTCTAGATAATATCACCAAGTTTAGAACAAAATTTGTGAAAATAGTTAAATGTAATTGACCGAATTTGTTTTTGGCATTCTGAAGTTATACATTTCGTTCAAAAATCCATTTTTCTTTATTTTGTCATTTTTATATAGTTAATTTTTGTTTTGCCCTAAAAAATCAACTGAATAGATATGTTGTTTTTTTATTTCAATTGAATGTGGATGTTTTAAGTTTATCTATTTTATATCATTTTTAGATATTTAAACTTCTTTTATAAAGTGAAATTTGTTTCTTCTCTCGTAAGGCTTGCAGGAGTCATGTTCCATCGGATATGTCAAATAATGTCAGTTTCGTTGTCTGAAGATTTGCTTAATAAACATATTGTTCTAAGGTTTATTCTTTAAATGTATTTACAATATTTAATCTTTATAATTTAAGACGAGGTGACTTGTTGCGTGGACATTTAAGGGAAACAGCGGTCGGGTTATGCGTTTTTACAGGTTTATACGTTCTTTTTTAATTTGTATTTATTAGCTTCTCCACAGACTTGTGAAAGAATTAAAAAAAATTTTTTTGGATTAGTCTCCTTATTGGTTTGATATTTATTTTTTCGTTTGCCATCATAATTCTTTTATAGAGGTGAATATTTTATCCATGTTGAAAAAATAACTGATGAGAAGGCTGATGAAACAACCGATCCATATTGGTATTCATCCATCTAAAGTTCTTCTTACAAAACTTAAAATCGACAAAGATCGTTGTGGATTGCTTGAGTTTTAAGCTGCTGGCGTATGGAAAACATGCAGAAGAAGCTTGAGGAAAAACTGGAAAATGGAAATTATATAAAAATATTAAGAGTTTTTTGTTAGAATTTTTCTTTTTTGTTAAAAATATTAATTTTAATTTTGTTAATTTGTTTAAATTGGATTTAATTATCCTCTAGAATTGTGCATATTTTTTATTATTTTGAATTAATTCTTCCAAAATGTTCAGTTTTTTATAGATTTGTGCTGTCGTAATTGCTTTATTTTTGCAAATTATTTGGACTTTATAAAAGTTAATTTTTATTATTAAATTATAAACAATGAATGGAAAATTGTTTCTAATCTAAAGTCTTGAATAAAATTATTTCTATTTAGATGGAGGATAATAGCAATCAAAAGCGACCCATGGAGGA
This sequence comes from Meloidogyne hapla, assembly GCA_000172435.1. Taxonomy (NCBI): domain Eukaryota; kingdom Metazoa; phylum Nematoda; class Chromadorea; order Rhabditida; family Meloidogynidae; genus Meloidogyne; species Meloidogyne hapla. The sequence goes on along the minus strand of ABLG01000894.1, from coordinate 18,916 downwards.
ATTGATGGGTAGTTCAAGTCAGGAGAGTGGACCATTGCCTAAAAAATATTGCTCGCAAGGTACAATTCCAAAAGAAGAACAGCAAATTGTTTTGGCTGAGAAGGTTTCTTTATTGTTTAACCTTGTTATTCTATTATTTAATTTAGTCTTCACTCACTCGAAATGATGCTGTTTTGGAATTAGCTAAAAAAGTAAAACCTTTTATTTTTTATGTGTTTTATTAATTTCTTTCTAATTGCAAGGTGTTCTCCCAACTCTCTTCTTCTAAAGATTTTTTGGAAAATAAACAACAATTTATTTCCGCTTTCACTGGCTTGTGTGAGAAATGTTCATGCGTTGCAAAAATAGAAGACAAAGACCCGATTGAGTTCATTAAAGATGCGAAGGATTGTTTCAAAAAACGTAAGGAGACGGAGGCATCCTATATGGTTTTTATATTTTTTATTGTTATGTTTTTCTCGTTATTTTAGGCTTGGTGTGCTTTTTGTGCAGTCATTAAAAGCTTCTATAAAAGTCTACATATACAACTTAACACGCACAAATCAATACGCAAATTGTCTCATCTAGCTTTTCGTCATCATCGTTCATTACCATTTCAAGATCTTAGAGGCTACCTCACCATCGCTGAATGGTTTTCTTTTATTTTATATAATTTTGCTTTATGGTTTTCTTTTTTTTATTGGTTTTTTTTATAAAATAAAAGAAAAATGGTTTTCTTTTATTTTATATAATTTTTTTCGTAACGAATTTTCGTCTTTTTTAATATTTTTTTTAGCAGGGCCGGAGATTTTTTGAAAGGTTATTTTTTAATAACCTTAATTTCCATGTCCTTTTCATTTATTTAAAGAAATCCAAAAACTCTATCATTTAAAAAAAGATTTATTCTATATTTTTAGTGCTCACTCAAACTGGTCTACTGGTTCCACTTATCAAGTGGAGGGCTATATTGATTCTATTGAATATTTTATTGAAATTTTTCGTGATATCAAAGCAGAGGATATTAAGAATGTACTTGAACCACATCTCCCAATGTTGTCAGGAGAAAATAATTGTACGTATTATGAGGATGTTTTCTTTACGAAGAATAATTCTGAAGTCGGTGCCTCATTCGAATTTGTATATTCAGCAGAATAATGATCGTTTTATTATTTTTTAATTTCGTTAGTTTTATTTTTTGACTATTTTGTTGTTGACGTACATATTGTTTGACACAAAATTAATTATATTTTTAGATAAATTCTTTCAATTTTTAAAATTTTATTTGATTTCGGTTGAATCCAACTGTTTTCTTCTTATAAAATCACTTCATAATAATTTATTTAGGGAATTTTTAGTTTAAAGCATTCCTTCTTAAAAATGGGTGGAACATTGCATATTTTTTTGGATGATTTGTGTTAGGGAAGGGCTTTGATAAAGCCCTTGGTTTCGTCTACGTGATAAACTCTGTTGGTGCTCGTCTACGGTCAATAGTGGTCTCAACAATTTGTCTATTGTTCTTTTTTAAGATTGGAAAGTTGTCAATCCTTATTCAAAATTTAGGTTTTATTTAGATAATCAAAAAATTAAATTTTAATTTTAGATTGGAAAGGACAAAACAAATTTGGCTTTAGATTTGATCCAGTTAATGTTGCGAAGAATAGAATGAAGGTTTTTAAATGTTTGATTAAAAAATTTAAAAACTTATTTTAAAATTTTTAGTCAAGTGTTGCAGAATTTATTTCTTCATGGCGTGTTCTCCAAAATTGACAAAAGGGAAGGATCAACAACAACTCATCTCGGTTCTATTTTATTCGTTCATCACTAATCCTTTTATTACAGAAGCAAAATGTGTCCCTCAGGTTGACAAAATTACTCGTGAGCAGGCTGATGAAGCAGCGTTCATGTTGGTATTATTCATCCATCTAAAGCTGTTTAAAAAATGGACAAGTGTTGTCGTGATTTTTTAAGTTAAATACTTTCTCTTTATTTTAGAAAATTATAAAAGAATCAAAAAATCAAAACGATAATCTTATTCGTGAAAGGAACGCATTTCTGATTTATATAATAACTTCAATTAAAATCTAATCTAATATCTATTCAAAATGGTATTTTAGCTATAAAAAATGCAGATTTGCTTAATAAACATTGTTCGTCCATTTCAATAAGGTTTATTTTTTAAATGTATTTACAATATTTTATCTTTATAATTTAAGACGAGGTGACTTGTCGTGTCACGCATACCCCGACAGCGGTTGGGTTATGCGGGTTTCAGGTTTCTACATTCTTTTTGTCAGTCTTTAATTTGATGTTTATTAGCTTCACCACAGACTAGTGAAGGATTTTTTTTATAAATTTTTTGGATACGCCTCCTTATCGGTTTGATGTTTTTTTTCGTTTACCATCATTAATTATTTTATTATAGAGGAGAATATGTTATCTGAAAAATTACCCGTTAGAAGGCTGATGAATCAACCGTTCATGTTGGTCCTTCTAAAGTTGTTCTTACAAAACTTAAAATGGACAAAGATCGTCGTGCATTGCTTGAATGTAAAGCTGCTGGCACTAAAAGGAAAACATGCAGAAGAAACTTGAGAAAAATGGGAAAATGGAAGTTATATAAAAATGATTAAGAGTTTTTTGTTAGAATTTTTCTTTTTGTGTTAAAATCTTAATTTTATTTTTGTTAATTTGTTTCAATTGGATTTAATTGTCCTCTAGAAGTGTGCATATTTTTTATTATTTGAATTAATGTTTCCAAAATTTTCATAGTTCTTTATAGATTTGTGCTGTCGTCATTTCTTTATTTTTGCAAATTATTTGGACTTTATAAAAGTTAGTTTTATAAGGTTAGTTTTATTTATTATTAAATTATAAATAGCGAATAAAATTTTTTTTAATCAAAAGACGAATAAAATTACTTTTATTTAGATGGATGATAGTAGCAATCAAAAGAGGCCACTGGAGGAAGGTAGTTCAAAGCAGGAAGCTGCACCCCATGTTAGGTCGTATGCACAGGTTGCCTCTCCGAAAAAAGGGCAGCAGAATGTAGTTGCTGAGGTTATTGTGTTATTTTTTGACTTTGTTATTCTATTATTCAATTTAGCCAATCACTCAAAACGCCGGTGTTGCTGTCAAAGATATGGCTGTAAAGGTAAAACCTTTTATATTTTTATGTGTATTATTAATTTCCAATTGCAAGGTATTCTCACAACTCTCTTCTTCAAAAGTTTTCTTGGATAATAAACAACAATTTATTTCCGATTTTACTGATTTGTGTGAGCAATGTTTAGGCGTGGAAAAAATAGAATACGAAGATCCATTTGATTGCATCAGTGAGGCAAAGGAATATTTCAGAAAACGTAACGAAATGCAGGCATCCAACATGGTTTTTAGATCTTTTACTTTTATTTTGACTAGTTATTTTAGGCCTGGGCTGCTTTTTGTGCCGTTATTCAAATCTTTTACAAGAATTTACTAAAAATCAAACTAGAATCACACAATTCCATTCATAATTTATCTATTCTTGCTTTTCGCCACCATCGTTCTATGCATTTTAAAAATCTTAGAAATTACCTATTTATGGCTGAAAGGTTTTTTAAATCTTATAAATTTGCTCTTTTCTATAGTTTGGATCTTTAATTTGTAAAAAATCCAAAAACCCCTTTTATTATTTCTTAAATACTTAATCATTTTTAGTGCTCACAAAAATTGGTATACTGGGTACGACCCATCTTATAAAGTGGAGGATTACATTTATGCAATAGAATATTTTGTTAAAACTTTTGATATCAAAGCAGAAGATATTAAAAATGTACTGGAACCACAGCTCCCAAAATTGCCTGGAGAAGATAATCGTACATATTATGAAGATGTTTCCTTTACGTTGTATAATTCGAAAGATGGTATTTTCGGTGTGCCGTTCGACTTTGTCTATGTGGCGAAATAATATTCAATGATCATTATTTTTTGTAGATCTCGTTATTTAATTTGTTAGTTTTATTTGTTGACTATTTTTGACGGGTTTTTTGTTGATTATTTATATTTTTAGAAAGTCTTTCATTTTTTAATTTTATTTGCATTTGCCTCAGTCAGGAAAGAATAAAATTATCTTTCATTTTAGAATTAAAATTCTTGATTTAATTTTCTAAATATTTTCTATATTTTTCTTATTTCTAAGCTTTAATATTTTACCAATTTTATTTTTAGGACATTCAAAATGGGTGGAACATTGCAAAGTTCTTTGGAATGATTTATCTACTATTTGTTCTTGTTCTACAGAGTCAAAGTTGAAAAGTTGTCAATCTCGTATTCAAAATTTAGAGGTTTTATTTAGATAATCATAAAATTAGATTTTAATTTTAGATTGGGAAAGACAAAACAAATGTGGCTTTAGAACTGATTTTAGCAAAACTTGATTTGGTTTTTATTTTTAAAAGTATTTATATAAAATATTTAAATAATATTTTAGCAAAATTCTTTGTTACAGCAACACTTTTCTGTTTGTAATGAGAATTTGCAGAAGAAAATTTTTGGAGATTCTGTTGTTATTAAACAAATGAAAGAAAAAATTCAGACATTAACTGAGAAAACGAATAATCAGGTTAATTTTGTACCAAATTTTTGTTTAAAAAATCAAATTGCTCCAATTTCCAGTGATTTTTTTTATATTTTACCTTTCACCAGATCCTGGTCATTGCTTTTCTAGCATTCTAGTGACATAGTTTTCGGTGCTGGGATTCTCACAACCAAAAAATCCGCATTCTAATTTATAAAAATCCAAGGTTGCGTATTACGGAACCGAAACAGCTTAATGCAAATTGGATTCTTATTTAATTTAAAAAATACTATTTTAATTTATTTAAATTAAATTTCAGGAATTAATTATGAAATACTTTCAAAAAATTCATTTGGCTATTGATGAGAAGAAAACAAATAATTTAAATTCGGATTGCCAAAATAAAGATGAATTGGAAATTTTGCATGAAGAAAATAAAATTTTGAAAGAAAAGAATGGAGAAATTTTGAAAAATGAAGAAAAGAATTTAAATAAAAATAAATTAATTTCTGGTCAATTAGAAAAACTTAATTTTGAGGTGACAAAATTTAAAGAAGAACGTAAATTAAATATGACAGAAATTTATAAACTTCAAGAAAAATGTCAAAAATTAAATGAAGAAAATGGAAAATATATTAATGAAAATAATCAATTATTTAAACAATTAAAAGAAGAAAAAGAATCTGATAAAATTAAAGAAGAATGTAAAAAATTAGAAAATAAATTGAAAATTTCTGATAAATTAATTTCTCAAATTAAATTTGAAAAATTGGAAAATGAACAGAAATTGGGTCAAGAAATTGAGGTTTTATTTTTATCATTTTTATAAATTCTTTTAAAAATTTTAGAAAATTAAAAATGAATCAAAAAATCAAATTAAAAATCTTAAAATTGAGAAAGAACGCATTTTTGATTTATATAATGAACTTCAATCAAAGTTTAATCCAATATCTATTCAAAATGGTATTTTAGCTACAAAAAATGCAGAATTGACTTTGGAAGGAGAATATTTAAAAAATATTGTAAAATTAAATTTTTAAATTAAAAAAATTATTACTTTAGATTAATAAACAAACAAATCATCAGGAACAAATTGAACAATTAAAGTTAGAAAATGCAAATCTTCGTACAAATGTTGAGATGACAAGTCGTTCGCTTATTGTATTTTAATTTTCTTTACATTTTCGTTTAAAATTAATTTTATTTAATTTGATATAGTTCAAGGGCCGCGCCGAATAGATTAATTTCTCAACATAAACTATAGCCCCTCTAAATACTCAGACTCCCAAAAAATTTTTTATTTAAATTTTTCATTCAAAATATAGAAAACCGTATTTTTTTTATAAAATAATTTCCGATTTAGCCCTATAACATAATAAGTATAGATTGCTATTTTAAGAATTTATAGCCTTAATTATCACTTTAATTTTCCCTTAATTTTAGAAAATTAAAACGTCCGAAAATCTTTTACTGGAGAAAGAACAAATTGCTGATCTATATAACAAACTGGAAACAAAATTCAAGGCTGTTTGTGTTCAAAATGAAAATTTGGCTACAAAAAATAAAAAGTTGGATTTGGAATTGAAAGAATTAAGCAAAAACAAATTTGTGGTGAATTCATATTAATTATATATATTTTTTTAATTTAATTTATTTTTAAAGAATTATGTATGCCTTCCAAACATGATTGATAAAGTTAGCGATGATTTTACTTGCTGTTCTAATAAATGCATAAATTCTAATATTTCCAATGGCCGTTGTTTTTCTGGTAAAGGTTATGTCCGTGTAAAAGGCAATGAAGTGAATTATTATTACGTGGAAGGAAAATGTTTGTTAATACATATTTTCTGAGGAATTAACGTTATTTTTCATGTTCGTTCCCGGTCTACTTTTTGCCTTTAGCCTTGTTATTAACTGAAAATGTTGGGATAAGTAAGAAAATGGGATAGTTTGTGTGATAAATGAGTTACTCCACTTTAAATTGTCTAGTTCACGTCCTTGTTCAGAAATATCTAAAATAAATAACTGAAAGCCTAATTAAAAAACATCTTTAATATGAAAAATAATTAAATTATTTAAGTATGCAATAATTATATTAGAGTGTTTGCGAAAAATGCCTTTATCAAAATGCTATTTATCAAGTCAGAAGGATATTGCCATAGTTATTCATTATTTTATTTTGAAGTAACAATGCTTGGAGGAGCAAATAATCACGAGTATTTATTAAATTTAATTTTAATTAAATTTATTTTTCAGTTTTTATGCTGGTATTGGTTTTGATAATGCATCAATTTTTTTGTGTAATTCTTCAACAAATTGGCCAAATAATCAAAAGGTCACTTGGATTTTTGGAGATGTTTTTGGTTGTGGACTTGTTTTTCCACCAAACAAAACATCTGTTAAACAGCCTTATGTCTTTTTTACGAAAAATGGAATTAGAATTGGTAAAATCAATTTTTATAACTTCTTAAGTTTGCTTTTTTTAAAGTTAAAATAATTGAATTGAAAAGACAAGCCGACAATTTATTTCCATCAATTTGGCTTAAGACTTGTTCAGTTGAAGTTAATTTTGGAGAAGATTTGAGTAAAAAACCTTTTCGTTATAATGTTTTAAATCATACCATTTGAATATCTTTTTTGGATTTAAATTATTTTTTGATTTTCAATTTCTGTTTATTTAAATTCTTGAAATGAGCAAATTTTTTTGAAAATAAATATTTATATCGCATTTAATAGACTGAGGACTCTTAAATTATTTTTCTAACTGGAAATACCACATTTTATCTACACACATAAAACATTTCAAACTTATAATTTTCCAATAAATTTCTTAACAAAACAGCAACAAACAAAAATTATATTTAATTATATATCGAAAACATCGTTCTCTATCTCTACATTAGCTTATTAATCATCTTTTCTTTTGGAAAAAACATGCCCAATCGTCTCATTTGGGTTCAACGTTTTGATTCCTTGATCCTTGATTTTTTTCTAAAAGTATGGAAAAAATTATTTTTAATTCATTAGAGATTAAATCAAAAATTTCTCACCGCCTTTTCGTCGAGCGCAAACTTTCTAGGCTTTGGTGCTTCATCACATGGATTCTTAAAAAGTAAATTATAGATTTCTATATTTATTCAATCCCCTACCACATCGTCGATAGAATTAATTGCTGTTTCGGTTTCAGCTCTTTTAGGAGAGGCTCCCAACTTATCAGAAGATTTTACTGGAACAGCTGCTGCTTGTAGTTGCTTTTGTTTTTTCATAGGAGACGGTTTTCCCTTCGGCGATGGCTGATTATTGTCCTTCTGTTGCCGGTCCGTTAAAGTTCTCTGCCCTGCCTAAAAAAGATAAAGAATTAATTCAGTTTTGTATTTATGTAAAACTTACTCTTTTAATCTTCCTTTTGCGCTTGCTACATACAATCAGAAGTGCAGAAATGAACAGAACGGACTCAGTCAAGATGATTAAACATGAAGCAAAGTAGTAATACATGGAGAACAATGCCTGTCGAACGTTGCTTTAGGAGAAGGGCGATAATATAGGAAAACTGTTGAGGTTTGAAGAATATTGGTGTTTATATAGACGATGATTTTTGTTAAAACTTGCAAAATTTAAAATAACATCAATTTATTCATATAAAAGCTTCTTAAAGTAATGACACAGCTGCTGGCTCCTCGCTCTTTTGCTACTCGTCGTCACTCACTCCATTTCTGGTGCCACTCACTTAATGAGGCGTTCTCCGTCAAGGTCATCGTCAAATTCATCCAACAACTCTAATACAAGGCCGCAGACTTCCAGGCCAACAGTGCTAGTTTCAATTCCACTTGAAGAGAATGAACTACTTGGAGTTAAGCTTAATAAATCGTGAGTCTATTTATTAACGTTTTGAGTGTGTTACTTGTCTAATCTTCTCATTTTTTTAGTTTGATTATTACAAGCGTCCAGCGAAGGTCTCCAGCACACGGTCATTTGCATGTTGGCGACAAAATCTTAACAGTCAATGATCGGAAAATTAGAGACGTGGATGCATTCTTCAGGATTCTGCGCATTACTTTTCCTGTTGCAAATATTTTGGTTCGGAGGTTGGGTACCAGTAGCAGTGTTAGCAGCACAGAAAGATCACCAGAAAGAACAACAACGTCAATTTTACGCGAAGAGCCACAACAACAACAATCACAGCCACAAGCACAAGTGGCTGATGACTTGCCACAGGGAATTCGGACTGCAATAGAACGACGTAGAGGATATAGATATTCGGTAATAAAAAGGGATTTTAGATAATGCAAATCTTTGTTATTTTTTCAGTTAGTGATAATTGACAGAGTTCGCGGCACACGTCTTGGCCTTTCTATCAAAACAAGAGACAATCGTGTTCTTGTCACTAATGTGGAGGCAAATTCGCTATGCTCCCCTCATCTAAGGCAGTATGATCACATTGTCTACGTTGATAGCGTGCGAGTGACTCAAGCGGAAGTGGCAAAGAATCTAATGATTAGGTCGCTTATTGAGGTAGAAATTGCTTAAAAAATTTTTAGGAATTTTCAATTGTTTTTATTTTTAGAATGATTGCATGGAGCTAGTAATTGGGCGCCCAATAACAAGAGAGGCAATTTCTTTGGCAAGAACAGCGCTATCACGGGAGGATACGCATGACCCTCCATCTCATCGTCTAGGCCTTGATGTCCAGCAAATAATGAGACAACAGGTATGTTTTTGTGAGAGATTTAAATGGCCTAAAAATAATTTTTTAAAATTTCAAACAGATTGTAAATATGGCCGCTTATGCACAATTATCTCCACGTGGAATTCTCAATCGTTCGGGCCTCCCTCCACCAAGAAATAGACGTGTAACCTTCTCTGGTGATAATGTAATTGTGCCAATCCAAGCCGACAATCCTGGGCGACAACTGAGAAATGTGACGAATAATGTTCAAAATTCACCAATTCGTCAGTCGAGGCGACAATAGAAGGGACTGATTTATTTATATTCTCTAACTTTAATTAATTATTTTTTTCTCCCTTTTTTTGATTGTCTGTAATTCTTTTATTATTTCTTTTGTTCTCACTGTAATATATTGTTATATATTTAATAGTTTTTGTTTTTTGTTAGATTAAATAAAATAAATTTGTTTTAAATTATAAAAGTTCTTAAAAAAATTTCCAGAGAATTATCGAGAAAATTAAATAAAATTTCAAAAAAATACGGAAATTAATGGGAGTTCGCTCAGCCCATTGGGCTTTTCTGTAAAAATTTGGCTTGTCTTGAAAAATAAAAATTTATTAAAATATATATAATTCAATAAAAAATATACATCGTCTTTAAATATATTTCTTTCTAAATTTATCTAAAACCCGTGCACATCTCGTTTTCTTTTTAAATTTTGTACAGTGAATTTTATCTCGCCATAAAGTAAAAATAAAATATTATTTTTCTCAAACTTTTTGTTTCATCATATAGACAAATTCTGAAATAATTATTAGATATGTATTTGTCTCTATATGAAAGTAGGGCTTCCTTTTAAAAATTTTTACCTTTAAACAATTGACCGTTAAGCCTTGGCTAGTGGTATAAATAATTTTGGGTTTCTTTACATTATTTTTAAGATCATGACCAAATTAAGTAACAAACAAATTCCAAAAGAACATTTTTTATTAAATCAAAAATAAATAAAAAAAAAAGAAGGGAGCCTTCCTTTCATATAGAGACAAAAATTAAATCAAACCATTAAAGTTAACTTTTCCATCTCCATCTAAATCAGCCTCTCTAATCATTTCTCTAACTTCAAAATCTGTAAGGTCTTCACCCAGATTTTGCATAACAAAGCGTAATTCAAAATGTGAAATAAATCCATCATTATCTTTGTCAAAAACCTTTTTTAATTAAATTAATTTAAATAAAATAATATTCCACTACTTGAAATGCTTCTCTCAATTCTTTTTCACTTTCAGATTCTTTTACTTTTCTACTCATCATTTTAACAAATTCATCTAATTCAATACTTCCATTACCTATAAAAATAAATTAAAATGTCAGTTGTTTTAATATTTTCTTTTCTTCCATGTTTTCCTCCAAAAATAAAAATTCTTTATTAGAATATATTTCTTCTAATTTTAATGAGATTTTTTAAATGTTTTTCTTGATAAAACGGAGTTTTTTTTTGAAAACAATTGTTTTGATAAACAGAAAAGAATAAAATATTTGGTTTTAAAACAAAAACATTAAAACCTCTGTTTTATAGACAGACAACTCCCTCTATAAGAGACTGTCTTTTAAAGCGAGAGTAAAATATTAATAAAGAGGAAGTATATAAAGGCAGAGTAAAGGGTATGCAATATTTTATAGTTGAAAACAAAAATCTGACCGGATTCTAGAACATGGATTTATTCCGGTTTCTGCAGAACAGAAAAGGAAGGATAAAGTGGAAGGCTAAAATGAATCTTACGGAGATTTAAATCCTTATTTTTTGTAAAAATAAATTAAATAATTAAATTACCATCTTCATCAATTTCTCTAACCATTTCTTGTAATTCTTGATCTGTTGGGGAATGTCCAAGTGATTGCATTACAATACCCAATTCCGCTGCTGTTATTCTTCCATCACCATTTTTATCAAATAATTCAAAAGCTTCTTTAAATTCTGCTACCTTTTTAATTTTAAATTAATTATTTAAAAATTTAAATTTATTTTTAAACTTGATCTTCAGTAAGTCCTTCAATTTGTGGTAATTCTCTATTATTATTATTGCTATTTTGTTGATTAATATTTTCATCATTTACAATATTTCTTACAATTTGTGTTTCTCCCATTTCTTCAGAAAAGACAATTAATTTTATTTTTTTAAATATTTTTATTCTAAAATTAATTTTATTAGTTAATTATTTCATAAAATAAGGTAAAGGAAATTTATTTATTTCAAAAAAAAAATTTAGGTTTTAATTAAAAGTTCTCTCAAAGAAGAAGTGATGGTCTTAGAAAGTTAGAAAAAAGTTATAGGAAAAATAAGAACCCTCTCTATTCTTTAATTGTCAACCCCTCCCTCTCTTAATAAAAAGTTGTGAAAATTAAAAAATTAAAACGGAAAATCTGAGGAGTTGGTAGAACAAGATTGATCATATATACCTATCTTGTTATAAGCAGAATTGATAGATAAAAGAAAAATAAAATTTAAATTTAATAATTAATTAGTAATTTTTACTAATATTATGTAAGAACGGAAAAGAAAATTAAAAAAAAATTTTTTTTTTGCAATAAAATCAAGGCCAAAATTGTTTTCAATCAATCATAAAAAATAAAATTTTAATGTTCTGCCTATATTTTTAGTTTTCCCCTTTTAATTTCTCCCCCAAAATTTGACAAAAATTATTTTTATCTTTTTTTCCTCCTCTATTTCTTTTTTCCACCCACACAATTTTATTTAATATACACCTGTCTTTCTAAATATATTTAATGTTTAATCAAAAAATTATTTTAATAAAGAGAGAAGAAGGTGGATGGAAGGAAGAGGAGAGGAGATTGAATGAATGATTGAATATTTATTTATTTTTATTTGTTTATATTGAAAAAATATTAAATAAAATATTAATTTATTAAATTATAATTTAATAATCGGAAATATTAAAATAAATGAATAAATGGAAAAAGACCAAAAATTCGTGAAATAAGGGGGGGGGGGGAGATTACTTTTGAGCTTCCTGTAGAAACTTCTGAGGTACATGTTAAGGGAAGGGTTTCCTCAAGAAATATACGGGTAATCATACCCACAGGCACTGGTTTAACTTTACTTTAATGAAGCAAGAAGTATTAAATGGAGCAATAAATATGATGAAAATGTAATATTTTGGTCAAAAAATTAATTTTAATTTTGAAAAATGGATAAAAATTTTTTTGTTTTATTTAAATAAATAATAAAAACTCCATCTAATTTTCAATATTTTCATTTTTTAAATTTATTTTTTTTTTTGCCTTTAATGGAAACCTAGTAGTATAATAATTATTTTTATTTATTTTCCCCCAAAATGTTGCGCAAAGTCCTTTCCTGTTTTTGTTTTACTCCCACACTTTTCATAATTAAAATAAAAAATTATTTCTCGAATTTCATCATTCTAACAAGGGATAAAATTTTAAAAATAAATAATACCCAAAAGATCACCACTCAATTAAAATTAAATAAAGTGGTGACCTTTTGGGAGAATATTTATTGTTTTTTAATTGAGAGAGGAAATGAAGTAATAAAATTTTGTTTAAATAAAATTATTAATTAATAGTATAAAATGATAAGAATATTAAGATAAAAATAATTTTACAGACAAAAAATTAAATATTGTTTTGCTAGACTTTTTCAAACAAATATTATCAAAATTACATATTTGTGAATTTTACGAGTTTTTTTGTATTATTTTTAAATAAAATTAAATAAATCAACTCTTGTTTGTAACGGGATAAATGTATAAAGAATTTTGCCACTACTTCTTGAGAAACTAGTAATTTTTGAGACCCACGGTTGGGACAGAATAAAAAACAGACCTTTGGAGGTCCTCCCTCATGGTTAATTGAAAAATATAATTAAATGTACTAAAATAAATTTAATAAATCCAACAATCATTTAATGAGTTTTGGACTTATCACTCTAGTAAATTACAATATTTTCCTCCTCTTTCAGTTAAAAGTAAATTAATTTTATATCAAATTTATAAATAAATAATATAATTTTGTATAAAATACTAAAAATATTCTTATTTTGCTCAAATAAAAAATAAAATAAAAATAATCATGAATGAATAACAAAAAGATTAAAATGAAAACGATAATATTTGTAATAAAAATGTGAGAGAAAGAAAAACCCCCAACACGTGCTTTTTGGTACTTCCCCTTTAAATATATTATTTAATCAAAAAAAAAAAAGAAAAACTTTTTGCCAAATGATCAATTGCTGAAATAAAATAAATTGGAGGGTTTTTACTTTACATTTTAAAAATAAGAAATAAAAAGCAGAAATAAAATTAAAAAATATTATTTTTTTTGGAGGTATGAGAAAAGAGATAAAGTTACATTAATAAGTTATAAAATATCCAAATTAAGATATAAATTCAAGAAATTTTGTATAGATATTTTAAGTAGAGTTATTTAATTTTCATAAAAAAATTTTTTGTTAGAATTAAAAAAAAATTAGGAAAACTAGCAAAAACTGGCAAAAGTGACGGTTTTTCATAATAACTTTTTCTATAACTTTTGAAATTTTAAATGAAAAAATTATAAAATTTATAGAAAAGTTAAATGAAAGTAGTAATAAGGTTAGTACAAAATTTCAAGAATTTGATTATCATAGCATCTCGTTGTATATGAACGCGCGCCAGAAAGTCCTCCGCGTGTTAATAGTATTACAGAAAATTAAAAGAAATTATTGCTCACACAAAACTCGTGACAAAGTATAAAATAAATTTTTATTTATTTATTTTGTGGAGGTCAAACAAACAAAAATCCGCGTGTTAAAATTAAAGAATTAAACAGAGCATAAATTTGCAAAAAAAAGTTTTTCCATACTTTTAAGGTTTTAAAATGAAAGTTTGGTAAAAAGATTAAAAGAATAATTTATAAAAATAAATTATTTTTTAAAACTAAAATTAGCAGGTTAATTAAATGAAATTAAACGAAAAATATTATTTGTTATTTGAGCTGTAAGTATTTATCTTTTATTTGAATAATATAGATGAAGACCGAATAAATCGAAAAAATCTATTTAAAATTATAGATTAGATAATCTTTTGTGAAAAAATTAACAAAATATTTGTGAGTTTAACGTTTTCTAATATCTTCCTTTATTTGTTAAAACTAGCGGGGTGGATCGCCTTCGGCGCTCCTTCCCGCTAGCAAATCAAAACAATTACCCTCAAAACATGATTCAAAAACACTTCCCAAAATACATAGCCATTAAAACAATCTCAGAATTGCATTTCAAATACTTAGCATAACTTTCCACAACTCCTGCCCTTCAGCCCTTTACATAAAAATTTTAAAAGCAATTTTCGAAACCTGCATGACATAATAACATTAGTCAATTTTACTTGGCATTAAAACAGGTCTACCAATCATTAAAACATCATAATCACTGAAAACAATACCAGATAATAAAAATTGACAATTACTTAATCAAAAACTTAATCAAAACATTGACAAAGCATTAAAATAAATTTAAAAACTAACCGATAATCAATTCATCGACCATAATATTGGATAAACAAAACGTTATCAAAACAGTGCCACATAAGAAAACTTTACAAAACCAAGCAAAAAATTCAAATACAATTCCATAGCTGAGTGGCCTTTTTGAATCACCTCCTGATAGCGAACATCATCTTGGAATAAAACATGTCAGAGCATACCGAATGATCAAAGTACTTCCAATTTCTTCGATCAAAAAATTCATAGTTTTGAGATAGCAGTGTAGAATTAACATAGAAAAGTTGGAGAGAAGAATGATCGAGATAAGGCTAGTATAATCCGAATCCAATAAAACTTAAGCTTCTATCAAGTCATAACGTCCAGTGTCATCAACTTCACAGCTGTTAGTGTCAGCAACTTCAGTTCGTTCAGCTTCACCGACTTCATATCGTCCAGTGCCATCAATTCAGTTTCATCAACTACAGTCCGTTCAGTGTCGTCAACTTCAGTCCGTTCAGTTTCATCAACTTTAGTCCGCTCAGTGTCATCAACTTCAGTCCGTTCAGTGATGACATCAACTTCAGTCCGTTCAGTGACATCAACTTCACAACGTTCAGCGCCATCAAACTCAGTCCGTTCAGTGTCACCAAGTTGTTCAGTCCGTTCAGTGACATCAACTTCAGTCCCTTCAGTGACATCAACTTTAGTCCGTTCAGTGTCGTCAACTTCAGTCCGTTCAGTGACATCAACTTCAGTCCGTTCAGTGACATCAACTTCACAACGTTCAGCGCCATCAACCTCAGTCCGTTCAGTTTCACCAAGTTCAGTCCATTCAGTGACATCAACTTCAGTCCGTTCAGTGACATCAACTTCACAACGTTCAGCGGCATCAACCTCAGTCCGTTCAGTGTCACCAACTTCAGTCGTTCAGTGTCGTCAACTTCAGTCCGTTCAGTGTAATGCAAAGCAAAATGGCTATTCTAAAATTTAATCTTTTAATCAAAAATACCGCAAATGCAAGAACTGACGTAGTAGCACTCCAGCAATGACTTGGCACAGGGCTCCAGCAACAGGACTCGACTGGCACATTAGAGTTGTTGGTGGCATTTGAAAACTGCTCAAAATGCGCTGTTTATATAGTATCCAATTCACGCCTAAAACTTTTCCAAGTTGCAAAGTTACTATAAAAGCCCCCATTTCCTCACTCCCCCAAATCACTTTACTATAAAAGCCCACTTGTCTATAAAAGGACATACATACATCCGGACACCACTTCTCAATTATATAATAAGATAGCAATTTTGGGGACAAAGATTATTTAAAATAATATTTATATTTCCTCAAAAATATTTCAATTTTTACCTTTTAGTTGTAAATAACATAAAAATTGTTCAAAAGTTTTAAAAACCAAAAAAAAATATTTTTACTTCAAAATTATTTAAAACACACAAGGGAATTAAAACTGACAGACTTTTTTAAAAGTAACTTTTGATGGCACAAATGCCGAGAGAATATTTAAAGAAAAATACAAAAAATGATTGATGGGTATTTTAAAAGAAAAAGGGATTTATTTTAAAAATTATTATTTTTTTATAAATTAATTTTTCTTTTAGAAAAGATTCAAGGGAATCTCTAAACAAAGTAGGGGAATTATCTCATTTTTCAATTCCAGACAACTTTTATTGACCTACAGATTTTTTAGGTTTTCTTCAATATATACTATATAGTAAACAAAGATGCACATTTAAATAATTTTGTTATATAGAGGGTAAAATCCCTATATAGGAGACTCCCAGGAAAGAAGAGGAAAATAACTCTTATATCGAGATTTAACATTATAGTTTATTCGTTCTTCTCATAAGAAATTTGAAGTACTTTAATAATTCCCATTTCTCGCTTCTCCCTATTCCGTAGCTCTAAAAATTTTTAAATTAATTTCTTTTATTTATTTATAATTTTTTTTTTAAATTCATAAATAATTTTTAACTAATAATTTAGCTATAATTTGTTAAAAATCATTTAAAAATCAATGTTTGTATTTCTTTTATTTGCCTTAATTTTACCTCTCAAGATGTGAATAATAAACATACAAAATGAGACAAAACAAATAAATTAGTGCCAAATTTTTGTTTTAAAGAAAAAAGAAGAAAGTCGATCTCCTTTGATTTTTAAGAGAAAAAAATTTTTTTTCTTTTTTAATGCGCAAGTTTATTTTACTTTTTTTTCTACTTTTCTAACAGCTACTTGGTATATCAATATTTTTTGAGTAGACTTTCTTATATTAATATCTCTACTTGTTATTATATAATTTTTGGAAAAAGTTGAAGAAATTATTTTTTTGTTAATTTAATCTTGCTTCATTAAAATGGTTAATTTTATTTATTAATTTATATTTTTGAGTTCATTCCAGACATAAAATCGTAGAATTAAATATAGGAAAGAATTAAATGTAGGAAATTAGAGATACCGTATTTTCTCAAATAACTACCCTGGGTAATTATTTTTTCAACCTCTCGCTGGAGAGAGTAATTATTAGGGAGGGGTAATTATTTGAATTTATTTTAGATAGGGTAATTACCTCTAATTTGAGGGGATAATTATTGTTTCAACCTTTCTCTGGAGGGGGTATGTATTACAGAGGGGGTAATTATTTAAGGGAGGGTAATTAATAGAGAAACTACGGTAGTCGAAATAATTTTGTGATAATATTAATCTAAAATTATTTTTAAAATAAATTAAAATCTAGTTGAATAAATATTATTTAAGAGTGATGATCGTGTAAATGAAGCACTGGAACAATTAACCTCTGACCAGATTGAACGTATATAATAATTAAATCTAAAAATTTTTTTTTATTTTTTAGAATTTCGAAAATATTTTAATATGTTTGATAAGGTAAAATAAATTTAAAATTATTATTATTAAAGAGAAAGAGAATATTTTTTTAAAAAGAATATTTTTAGGAAGGTAAAGGATTTATTAGAGCAACACAAGTTGGGCAAATATTACGTACAATGGGACAGGCTTTTGAAGAACGTGATTTAAAACAATTAATTAGAGAATTTGATTCTGATGGTAAAAAAATAAATTTTAATAAAAATATTTTTAATTAATTTAAAAGGTTCTGGTGAAATTGAATTTGAAGAATTTGCTGCAATGGTTGCAAATTTTGTAGTTTCTGGTGAAGACAATGAAGGATTACAACAAGAATTACGCGAAGCTTTTCGTTTATATGATAAAGAAGTTTTTATTTTTAAATAAAAAATAAAAAAGTCTAAAAATAATTAAAATTTTTGAAATTTATTAAAACCAACAAAAATAATTAAGTGGTGCTCCTATATATGAGAGAATTTCGACTGTATTTATTTAATATTGATAAGAAAACAGAAAAAGGAAAGAGTTATTTAAGAATTCATTTATCAATTCCAGTTTTTCAAAAAAATTTTTTTTATTCTTATTCCAAAATGTTCCAAATTCTAAATTCAAATAAATCATTTTCCCAGACTTTCCACAATTCCCCTTTATTCTTCGGAACTAGGATTAATAAAGATATCCAGAAAATCCAAAATTCATAAATTTAAAAGTTTATAATTTAAGGGAAATGGTTACATTAACGTAAGTGATCTTCGTGAAATTTTACGAGCTTTGGATGATAAAATAACTGATGATGAATTAGATGAAATGATTGCAGAAATTGATACTGATGGGTCTGGAACTGTCGATTTTGATGGTAAAATAAATAAATAAAAATTATTTATTTTTTAATTTATAGAATTTCTTGAAATGATGTCCGGAGAATAAAGAATAAAAAAATATTTTTTAAATCTAACGAAAATAAAAGTAATTTGGATGACAAAGAAAATTAATCATTCTCTTAATTGTATTTCCTTCTATTAAATAAATATTAAAAAAATTAAAGAAATAACAAGTGGGGCTGTAACTCAGTGGTAGAGTGCTTGCTTAGCAACTTGTCTAATTTGCAAGAAGTCGTGGGTTCAATTCCCACTAGCTCCAGTCAATTTTTTTCTTCTCTTTTAAAATCTTTCTGTATATTTTAAACTTTCCAAAAAACATTTATCAAAATATTTCCCTTGCCCAAAACTTACACCAGCCAAAAATCTATAATTTTTTAAGAACAAAAAAAATTGTCACCAAACTGAACCAGAGACGAATTCTGTAACCATTATGTACCTTGCTTTCAACAGACTAGTAAATAAAA
>ABLG01000897.1:0-11998 GCA_000172435.1 Meloidogyne hapla | reverse complement strand
GCAACGGGTTTCGTAACCGGGCTTATTTAATTCAGAACCTATGGTCAGGTGGGTATGGGTTAAATGTTTTGGCTTTTTCATTCAAAATGTCTCTAATTATCTCGCGCCCAACTGTCCTCGCGCCCAATCGGCCGCGCCCAACTGTCCTGCTCCGGTCCCGCCGTTTCCGGACAAGGACGTTTCAGTCCCGCCGGTTCAGTCCCTGGGCCCTTTTCCGGTCCATAACTTTTTTAATTCTTATCCAATCTGAGTGATTCATATATCAATCAAAAGCTCTGGATGTGAGGATCATTTTTCCCAACAAAGTTGATCTGATCAGATCGTCATTTGAAAAGTTACAGACGTTTAAACATCGAAAATCACGATTGTCCGGACTTATCAGCTCATAACTTTTTAAATATTGATCGGATCTGATCAGTCCCTTTGGGATAAAGAATCAACACATCCAGGGCTTTCGAATGATATAATATTTGTTCGAAATAGTTCGGGCCCAAAGAAGTTAGGGGCCGAAAAAGGGCCCAGGGACTGAACCGGCGGGACTGAATCGTCCCCTAACCCGCCGTTTCAGTCCTCGCCGTTTCAGTTTCAGTCCCGCCGGTTCAGTCCCCAGCAGAAGGGGGACGTTTCAGTCCCCATGGGTTAAAAATTGTAATTCTGTCAGAGATTGCTTCAGCATTGGATTGTTCGCCATGCATGCTGTTATTCCAAAGCCTAAGGTTTCATTTAAACTCTTTTAAAGCTTCAAAATTTTTTCTAGAAAATTTTAGGAAGGGTTGACGGCAAGGGAAAAAATTTTTTAATGTTCACTTTTCTTTTAGTTTTATATATTTTTTTTTTATTTTTCCCAAAGGTTGACTAGGTTTTTAAGTATTTTTTAAATTTTTTACTTTAAAATTATTACTTCATCAATTTTAGAGGACGACTTTCATACACAAGAGCGCCGTTTTTCAGCAACATGGCCGCTGTTCTTGAATACTTAGCTGCTGAGGTTCTCAGAGCTGGTAGTGCAGCTCGTGGCAACAAGGAGGCCCACTTCAATGCACGGTATTACAAGGTTTCGATTTCTGATTTTTTTTTGAATTTTTAGTTGAATTTTTAGGCTTGAAAAGTTGCTGTGAAAATAAAACCCAAACGGCCCTCTTTAGGGCCACAAAAATAATAAGTGGAACGAGACAATGATTTTTTGCCTTTTCTTTTTTGATAAATTTTTTTAAACTTAAACTACAAGGTTAAAAAATTTTTCAGATTAAATTTGCAAGTTTTTTTTTAATTTTTAATTTAAATTTTGGAGTTTCTTAAATTTCTTATTTCTTGCCTTTTTTCTTTCTTATTGATTTATTCAACTGTTTTTCCATGATTTTTAATCAAAGGAAACTTAACAGTTCGTTTTAACCCCCGAATTCCCACCTAATTACAATTTTTAACCCATGGGGACTGAAACATCCCCCTTTTGCTGGGGACTGAACCGGCGGGACTGAAACGGCGGGGACTGAAACGGCGGGACTGAATGATCCCCTACCCAAATTGATACTCAATCGTCCCTTTAACATAATAGGTTTTTTAAAAAAAATTTCTTCTTCAAAAATTAAATTTAGTTAAGTTTTCCTTATCATATGCTTGTATATTTTGTAAACTTTAATGGACGAATTCGATGAATTTTCACTTATTACAAAATTGGATCAGCAAAAATTAACACATTTACTTGTTTCTATTCCTGGCTCAAAAGAATTAATTGTAGAATCAAATCTTCTTCGCCCTTTAGACAGAATATGTTCAATGAAAATTTTAAGAAGTTTAAATTGTCAAAGAGTTCAACAACTTTGTTTAGATAAAGGAAATATTTGGGATGAACAAATTGAACAACGTGTATTTTTTATTCGGCCTTCTATTGCAATATCTCGTAAGAAAATTATTTTTATTTTTCAAAATTAAATTTTAGGAAAAATCTGTGAATTAATTCGGTCAGACCCTGAAAAGCCTTATTCTATAATTCATGTTGGTTGCCTTAAAAATTTTCTTCTTAAAGAACTGGAAAAGAATGGTCTTGGAAATATTGTTAATTTTTATGAGTTTAATTTAACATTAATAAATTTGTGAGTTTTTTGAGGTTTTTTGATTATTTAATAAAATTTTATTTAAGAGAATCTGATTTGTTTTCTCTAGAATTACCTCAATATTTACCAGAAATGTTTTGTCGTTATTATGAAATAATAATTAAAACTCTTTGGCAACTTCAAACACTTTATGGACAAATACAAACGATTTTTGGTTTTGGAGATTCTTTTCCAATACTTGATAAACTTTTTAAAAGAATATGTAATGAATTAGGTGAACCTACTGCTTCTTCTAGTCAACTTATTAGTCATTTGTATGTTTTTTATTAATATTAAAATAATTTATTTAATAAATTAATTGGATTTGGTTATTTTATTTTTAAAAATTTAAAATTAGGCGTTTTATTATTTTTTATTAATTTTTAATTTTCTCATCTTATTTAAGATTTATTTTTGATCGAAGACTTGATTTATTTTCTTCCCTTCTTACTGGCCTTACTTATGAATCAATATTAAATGATTTGTTTAATTATAGCTGTGGCAAAATTTCTTTTGGTGAACCTGTCCTTTCTAAACTTTTTCCTTCACAAAAATCATCAGAGGAATTACCACAAATAACAATAAAATCTTCTTTTCCTTTAAATAATTCTGATTTAATTTTTTCTTCAATTCGTAATTCACATATGGCAAAAGTTTTTCCTTTTTTGAGAGAAAAATCTAAATCTTTACAATCAAGTTTTGCTAAAGTTTCATGTTTGTTTAAATATCTTTTTATTAATTAATTAACAATTTTTTTAGCAATTCAAAAGTTGGATGAAATAAAAAATTTTGTTTCGAGTGAATTTGCCTCTCTACGAGATCAACAAAAACAACTTGAAATTGTTTTTTTTAAATTTAAATTTTCTATAATATTTTATTTTTAGCATATTTGTGCATGTGAACATATTATTGAGAAAATGCAAGGTTTAAACGAACAACTTTCAATTGAATGTGCAATTTTACGTGGTGAATTTAAGGTTTTTTTTTTGTTATTTAGATTTTCTTAATTTTTTAAATTAAGTTTTTCAGCATTTGGATGTTTTCAATTTTTTATTAAAAATGGTAACTTTAAAATATAACCAATGGAATATTTTACAATTGGCATCTCTTTGGTGTTTACGTGCAAATGGAATACCTGAAAAATATTTTCAACAACTGCAGGAAGTATTTTTGCATAGGTTTACATTTATTTTAGACTTTCTCTTCATTATTCTTTTTATTCTTATTTCAACTTATTCCTTTCCCCGTTTTTTAACTTATTTTTTATTTTAAAGATATGGATTTGATCAACTTTTTGTTTTCTACCAATTATCAATAAATGGTCTTTTATACAAAAACAACACTTCTTTTTCACCTTTATTTAAAGCACATAATCCGTTTGCAAAACGTTTAATTAATAAATCAGATAAACAATTAGCACCAAATTTTCCTACAAATTGTGATATGAAAGGACAACTTTCTGATAATTTAAAGTAAATATTTTTAAAATAAGAGAATAATTTGTGAATATTTGTTTATACCAAATTTTATAAATTTTACAATTTTTTTTAAGTTCAATAATTAATGGTTTAAATCTTATTCCATCAGAGAATGACGAACAACAACAACAAAAAAGAAAAATAAATAAATTAATAAAAGAAAATAATTTGGAAGATTTTTCTGATAATAAAAGTACAACATCAACAACTCAAAATAATAACAATCTTAGTTTGGGTTATGTATTTTCAAATACTTTTATTCCTTTAATTTCTTCTATTATTGATAGAATTGTGACAATGGTAATTTATTTAAAAATAATTTTTTTAAAATTATTTTTTAAGGGTTGGAATGAAAATTATTTAAAAAAAGTTATTGGAGAAAATTCAGTATTTTGTACAAATCCAAATGCAAAAGCTCCAGACAATCGAATTCGGCGTGCTTTACTTGTTTGTTTTGTTGGAGGAGTTACGGTTAATTAATAATCATATTATATTTTTTTTTATAAATTTATCCATTTTTTAGTTTGCCGAAATTGCCTCTCTTCGCTGTTTTGCTCAAAACCAAGATTTTCGATTAATTATATTAACTACACATATAATTAATAGAGAACGTTTATTCAAAAGTTATGCTGGATTTTCAGACCAATAAATTTAAAAATAAATTTATTTTTTAAAATATTTTTAATTAAATTGAATGAAAGCTTATTTCTAAGCTTTTGAAAGTAAATTCGGTTAAAAGCCTTGTTTCTTATTTTGTTTTATTACTTTTTAATGTTCTTCTGATTTTTTGTGATTGCAATTTGATTTTTCATTGGAAATGTTTGCGATTGTGGCACTGAAATAGTAACGATGAAAGATACCTTAGTTTTAATATTGTCTTGTCTATCGCTCTTTTTTTCTTCTTTTGCCTCTTTTATTTTTCTACTATCTTTTTCATCAATAAAATACAAATATACTCTGTGTTCTACGTTTTGGTTTTGCGAGATAGATTGATGATTAACTCGTTAAATATTTATGATCGAGTGTGTATATAAGATTTTTCAGATAATTTGACTTTAACAAGAGATTCGAAAGTATTTATATAGACCCAAAACATGGCTGATGCAATGGAAGTAGAAGAAGCGGCATCTTCCGGATCATCTAGTACTGTTCTTAAAAAGCGCTTTGAGGTTTTTATCTTTATGAAACTGTCTAAAAGACATTTTCAGGTCAAAAAGTGGAATGCCGTTGCTCTCTGGGCTTGGGATATTGTTGTGGACACTTGCGCTATTTGCCGTAATCATATTATGGATTTGTGCATTGAATGTCAGGCAAATCAAGTAAATCTGATTGATTGAATCTATATATTCACTTATATTCTTTTCTAAGGCATCTTCAACGAACGAAGAATGTACTGTTGCTTGGGGTGTTTGCAATCACGCGTTTCATTTTCATTGTATTTCGCGTTGGCTTCGCACTCGTCAGGTTACAATTTTCTTAAATAATTTTTTGAGTTTATTTTATAACTCTAGGTCTGTCCATTAGACAATCGTGACTGGGAGTTCCAGAAGTACGGGCATTGAGAGAACACTTGAATCTCTTCTATAAGATAATTTTGGTTATGTAAATGACAATTTTCTGATTGCTTTGATAAATAATCGTTATTTTCTTTGTTGAAAATTTTTCATTGTTTTAAAACAACATACTTTATTAAATCTTAAATATTTATCTAATCACCTTTCTTTTTAAGATTTCTTTTATCATTTCACGTAGATTTTTGTAATGGACAAACCGATAAAGTTGGCAAAGGTTACACGAATTCTTGGTATATTTTTTAATTTCTCTATTTTAATATTTTTCTATTTAGGCCGTACCGGAAGTCAGGGTCAATGTACACAGGTTCGAGTTGAGTTCCTTGATGAGACCAACCGTTCTATTATTCGAAATGTGAAAGGTCCTGTTCGAGAAGGTGACATTCTCACACTTTTGGTAATTTTTTGATTACTTCAATTCATATTCCAACCTCTTAAATATTAAGGAAGCTGAACGTGAAGCGCGTCGTTTACGCTGAATATATTGTCACGATGATATTAAATTTGAATTCTGTTGCTTATTATTGTTATTTGGACATTAAGAATATTGTCTATTAAAAAATGAATTTTTGTTCTTTTGTAACAATTTCCTTTCGTATATTTTCGAAATTTCTTATCTTTTAACTTTAATTTTTCCTAGTTATTTAATTTCTAGTTTACAATATCTGAAAGAAATGGCTCTCGTTAAAGTTGTTAAGAATCGCGCTTACTTCAAACGCTTCCAAGTTAAATTCAAGCGACGACGTCAGGGTAAAACTGACTATTATGCACGCAAACGTCTCACTGTCCAAGACAAGAATAAATACAATACGCCTAAATACCGACTTATTGTGCGTTTTACAAACAAACGAGTCACGGCGCAGGTTTTGATTAACACGAGTTTTTGTAATTTTTCGTTTTTAGATCGCATATTCTCGCATCCAAGGTGACATTATCGTTAATGCTGCTTATTCCCATGAGCTTCCTCGTTACGGCATTAAGGTTTTGCAATGATTTCATTAATATCTATTTAAATATTTTGTTGTGTCCATTTCTGAATGTAATTTTCCCTGTTTTATAGCTCGGCCTTACAAACTATGCTGCTGCTTACGCAACTGGTCTTTTGTTGGCACGCCGTCATTTACAAAAACTGAAACTCGATTCGGTTTATAAAGGAAAGGAAGAAGTTGATGGAGAATATTATGATGTTGAGGGTAGCAATCCAAACCCATTTACTTGTGTTTTGGATGTTGGTTTAGCAAGGACTACTACAGGAGCTAAAATATTTGCTGTGGTGAAAGGTGTTGCTGACGGTGGGATCCATATTCCTCACAGGTTTTATTTGCTTGTAATTTCCAATATATCTTACAAAACTTTTTAGTGAGTCTCGTTTCTTTGGTTTTGACAATGAGTCAAAACAATACAATGCTGAGGCACACCGTGATCGTATTTTTGGGAAACATGTGGCAGATTATATGAAGTTATTATAAAATGAATTGTCTAAATTTGTTTTATTTCTAGGCATTTGAAAGAAAATGACGAAGAGGCATATAAACGTCAATTCTCTAAGTTTATTAAAGAAGGCATAGAACCAGATTCAGTTAGTTATTTTATTTGATGTTGTTTAATAAAAATAAATTTAAGATTGAGGGAATGTATAAGAAAGCTCATGATGCGATTCGTGCCGATCCGTCTCATACAAAGAAAGAACCAAAGAAGCCAGCAGAGAAGAAACGTTGGAATGCTAAGAAGTTGACATTGCGTGAACGTAAACATCGTGTGGCCAACAAAAAGGCATATTTGTTGCATTTGAAAGATTTACAAGGACAGCAATTGGAAGCTTAAAGATATTGAATTTTCATAAAAATTTGGTTATTGTTAAATATTTTAATGAAAAGTTAAATGTTATTTTGCTGTTTATTTTAATATATTTTTTAATGTTAACGATAGAAACGTTGAAAGATTTTTTTGAGGTCTTATCCTAAAATAAATGTTTAACGTTTTTGTTTAATTTTAAAGCCAAAATATCCTTATGAGAAATGAAATTTGCTTCAACTTCATCTCCTCGTTTTTTACCAGGAGACTTACTACTGTTATGTTTCAAACATTATTTGAAACATTCTAAATGTAATTTCTAAATTTTTCATTTAAATCATGAACTATTTTACATATTCATTAGGTTCACTTCGATTTTTCAACAAATGGTCTGCTATTCCAACACCTTTTAATGCGAACATTGCTCATATAGACTCTTGGTCATTACCCCATGTTATTCAAAGGGATTGCCTTCAATGGGAGCGTTCGTTACGAGCAGAAATTTCAGCATCTCAAAATAGACAAAACTTATTTATTTATCCATTAAAATGCAAAAATGTTTGTATAACAAAAAAATATACAAAATTATTCCTTTCAACTGAAAATGTGAGTTTTTTAAAATTTTGTTTGGATTGGTTTATTTTTTGCGAGAACTTTGTTATTTTTTTGAGGTTTTTTGTTATAGTTTTTTGAGTTCTGTATACTTAGAACTCCCCAAGGATTTCTTTCTTTGCCCCAAAATTAGGGGAGTGAAAGAATTATATTTTTTATTAAATATCTTAAATTCAGCTTTCTAGAGATCAAAAAATTTCATTTAATGCAATAATATCTTCTGGAACTTCTATTAGGCTTTGCGAAGAAAATACAAATTTAAATGATAATAATAAAGAAATGTTAGGCTTTTTACTTTCACGTACTGAATCTTCTATTGAAATTCAAATGCAAGATGATAGAAGTATTGATTACACTTCATTTCAAGTAAATTATTAGTTACTTTTAAAATTATTAATAAAAATTATTTAATTAAGGGAAAATCATTTTTAATACAAAAGTGGGGTTCAAAATCAAATATTGGTCGATTAAAATTTTTGATGACGCGAGGAGCTAATTGGGAAAGTTTGCCTGGTTATGAGACGATGCTTTATGCTTACAAATGTAGTAAAAGGAGACCGAAACTGGCTGAGATTAATTCAGATTTTTCTCATTTAAATTATTTACTTCATGAAAATGTAAATTAAAAAAGTTATTTTCCAAAAATTCTTTGTTTTTAATTTATTTTTCAGAATTTTGATAATTCTCAACAACTTGCCATTGAAGCTGTATTAGATATGAATAAACCTTTAGTTGCTGTTCAAGGTGCTCCCGGCACTGGCAAAAGTCGATTACTTTTAGAATGTATTGATATTTTAGCCAGACAGGTTTTAAAATATTTTTAATCTTAATACACAAATTTTTAAGGGTAAACGAATTTTACTTCTTTGCAATATTTCTTTGGCACATCTTTATAGATTTCTTCTTCAATATTATAAATTAACTAAAAGAACAGATTTTATTCTTTTTAATGGTTATGATGAAGAATTATTAAATTCTTGTATTGATGATATTGAATTACGTAAAATATTTGTTAATAAAAGTGTAAGAATGGATATAACATTATCAAATATTAAAGAATTTTGTGAAAGAAATGATTGGAGAATTGCTTGTACAAGTGGAAGGTTTTAATTAAATTTTTGAATAATTATTTAAAATCTTTTTAGTAATTCTTTATTGGATGCTTTTGTTCAAAATAAAATTTCTTTTGATGTTTTTTTGGCTGACGATGCTGGACGAATTAATGTAAGAATAAAATTAATTTTAATAAAAAAATATTTTTTTAGGAATTTGATAGTTGGCATTACATTCTTACTTCGGTTTTTATATTTTTAAATATTTATTTTATTTTTAGTCTTCTCGTGCTCGTCTTTTTGGTGATTCTCATAATTTGCCACCTCCCATCCAAAGTCTACATGCTTACCAACTTCAATTTAATCGTTCACTTTTACAACGTTTAAATGAGCAATTTGGTAATGAAATTAATTATTATTTATCTACACAATATCGTTCAAATCCAAAAATAAGAGAATGGCAAAATAAAATATTTTATAAAAATGAAGAACCTTTAAATGATAAAAATATTCGAAATATTTGTATAGAAGATTATTTAAATGAAGAAAAGATTAAAGAAAATAATTTAATTAAAGAACCTTTAGTTTTTGTTGACACTTCTATTTTAAATGGAGAATGGAATAAACAAATGTTTATTGTAAGTTAATTAAATTATTTTAAAATTTAAAAAAAAGTTTTAGACTCAAAAATGTGGGCAAGCTTATTTAAATTGGGGAAATGCTTTAATTGCTGCTGCACATTTGTCAAAATTAATTAATTGTGGTTTTCGACCTGAAATGCTTTGTTATATAACTTCTAATAATGGACAAATAATTTTAATTCAACACATTTTATGTAATTATTTATTTTTAATTTTAATATTTATTTATTAGCTATTCTTCTTCCTTCATTTTTCTCAAAATATATTAATCAATTACTTATTGGGAAATCAATTGATATAATTATTGGTCAAGAACCTGAAGTTATTATAAAATCAAAGGCATTTAAATATCCTTTACATTATTCGTCAGAGCCTCACAAAAGCGATTCTAATTTGGCTATGTGGAATTTTGAGGTTTAAAAATATTTTTTTTAAAGAGTATGTCTTTCTAATTAAAAATGTTAAATAAATTTTTATTATTTTTAGATGTCCCATGCTAAACGTCAATTTATGGCAATTTTACAATATAGAGATTTAGCATATAATACATTACCTGAATTTAATGAATTATTAAACATTTTTAAACGGATTGGATATATTTGTGGCCCAAATGATGTTTTTCAACTTAAACCTGGAGAATTTGAGGAAATTAAAAGAAAAGTAAAAGAAAGAGGTTTTGGATAGATTTTTATTATTTTTGTTATTAAATTAATAAATATTTTATTATTTTTTGGAGTTTTATTTTTGTTTTGATGTTTTTAAACATTTTTTAAATATTTTTTAATTAAATATATTTTTAATTATTTTTATTAAAAAGAATGCTGGCTAGGAGACGTTTTTCTATTGATTATTTTTCTGTCTGTACACAAACACATATTAGAACATTTGTTTCAAAAAGAATTATTTTTACACAAATTCAACGAAAAAATTGGTAAATAAAAAATATTTTTTAAAATTAATTTTAATTAAAAAGGTTTTCTAATAAAAATCTCTTTATCAACAATAATGGATTATTTATTATACCTCAATTACGGAATTTTTCTTCCGCTGTGCAGGCTCTGGCTGAATCTTTCCCTTCATCTTCTTTATTTTGTAATGAAAATTTTTCACTTAAAAAAGAATGGAATGAAAGATTTAAACAAATTGAGAAATTAAAAATTGGATATGATGCTTCAGAATGGATAATGTTGGTTCAAAAAAAGTATAGCGGTGGTGGAAAAGCTAGGTAATAAATATATTTTTTTTAGAATTTAAAATGAAGAAAAAATTTTAATACGAATTTTTATGTTTTATTTGTACTAAAGTCTTACAAAAAATAACCGAAATAGTATCTAAATTTTATTTATTTTTTAGTGCTGTTGATTTGGATATAGCTAGTGTAATGTCACAACATAATGATCAAATAAATGATTTAATTGAACTTTGTTATAAACTTAGACATACAAATAATGCTACAGATTTATTTCCATCAACTGAGTTTAAATTAAATAATTAAAAAAATAATAATTTTATTTATTTAAAGATATGCAATATTTAGATTAATACTTGAAAATGGTGATTTTGATAATTTTATGAAAATTTTGAATGATCCGGTTTGTTTTTAAATTTTATAAAAAAATTATTATTTTTAAATTAAAAGATTAATTATGGATTATTTCCAAATGAACATTGTTGTTGTTTATATTTAAATTATTTTTTAAATATTAATGATTTACAAAGTGCTGCACGTTTAGCTGTTTATGTAATGCATCAAGAAATGTTTTCTCAACCTCTTTTAAATTATCTTTCTGTTCAATCTTTACTTCAATTTATTGAACAAGTTTTTTTTAAATTCTTTAAAAAATAAAATTTAATTTTTTAAAAGAATCCCGATGGTTTCCCTGAGTTTGAACAACGTGTATTTCCTCGTAGAGCAAATACAATTGAAGAAGAAATTGATTTTAATGAAGAAAATGTGGTTAGTTGTTGAATTCTTAAAGAAATTTTTAAAATTATTTTCTTTTTCAGAGAATTTTTCGTTTTCCTTGGTTAAAAACTCCACATTCTGACGGACATTTTGATTTACAAAAAACAAATGAATTAATTGGTCGTTCATTAGAATTATTAAGTTGGAATTTAAATGAAAACAATAAAAATATTTTAAATTCTTCAATTCATTTTTTGGGTATTTTATTATCTGGAAAATATCAAAAAGGATTAAATAAAATTGAAGAAATTCAGAATTTAGGTAAATTTTAAATAAAAATATTTTTTAAAATAAAAATTGTTTTTTTTTTAAGTTTCATCAAATGATTTACCTATTTTATTAAAAACACTTCAAATTTCAATTCCTTTTTTGAAAAATAAATTAGAAAATACAAAAAATGAAAATAATAATGAAAATGAAAGAACAGAAGAAAATATTTTATTAGAAAATGAACAAAAAGGAGAAGAATTAATTGTTTGTTTAAAAATTTTTTAAATTTTTTAGAATTATATTTAAAGATATTTCGATCCAAAAAGGGTGTAATAAATTGAAAATTTTCAATTTATTATAGCCCATAATGATATAAATATTTTAAAATTTAATTAAAAAATTTAGAAAGAAATTTAAGATTTCGTCTTGTTTAAAAGATATTTTTTTTTAAATTTTAGATCAAATTAGAAAATATTTATTCATCAATTGATAATAATAAAGAAATAAATAATAATAAACCATTTTTATTATGGCAATTATTACAAAAAGAATTTCTTCCATTACAAGAAAGTTTGAATTTC